>LVTN01000756.1:47905-75996 GCA_001649415.1 Musa itinerans
TATATACATATATATATATATATATATATATATATATACATATATATATATATATATATATATATAGTGATACACACAACAGAGAGAACAAGAGAGAGAAAGAAAAAGATGAACAGGCAGAGATTGATTAGTACCCACAATAGTTTGATCTCATGTGTTTTGAGTCATTAATCTCTCTCTGTCATCAGATGATGAAAAAAATAGAAACTAGTAAAACATGTCAACCAAATAGGTGCAGACTGGACGGTTGTCTCTCGAGGACTCGATTCTGAAGAAAGAACCAGAGGAGGTAAGATAGGCTAGGAAGAAGCAGAAACATGCAAGGAAAACAAATTCGACGAGTGCTAAGAAACAAGAAGTGGCTTCACAACCTTAACCACTAAGCTCACATGATCAGGAAATCCTCTGCCTATCTTAAATAACAAAGACAAAGAAAAGGCAGAAGAATCCAATGAGGGGAGAAGCCTAAAGCTTACCTGAACCACTAGACATGGCGATGGCGAGCACGAGGAGCAGGAAAGTAGTCATTTCTACAGCAGCAGCAGCAGCAGCAGCACAGAGAGAGAGAGAGAGAGAGAGAGAGAGAGGATTTGATACAACCCAGCGAGCTTATTAGGTTGGCCTGTGAGGGGTGTCAATGGATGAGAACAAGAGTCATGCTTGTGTGAGGGCTGCAACTTACATATCATCAGATGGATTTATTTCTCCGCCCACACAATTGTTTTCTGTTATTGCTACCACACTGTGCCTGTCCTCCGTAGTCGAGCCTCTTTTTACTTTTGGGTTGGAGCATGTGGCCTTGGGAGGATGAACAGTGCTTTCTGCCATGGGTTGTGCATCAGAATTTGGAACATGCAGCAGCTCCTCCAGACACGTAGACTTATCTTGTTCTGCACTTGTTGAGTCGTCAGTGTGATGTCGTGTCAGTTGTGGTTGGCCATGATAACCCAGAATCTGCAGTTGCTCCAGCTGTCATCTTTGTAATCTTCTGCTCATAAGTTGGCCAGAGCACTGCATATTTCTTTATGCACAGTCATGCAGTTCACTCCATCCCCAGTAGTCCAAACCCTATCAGCTTGAGCTAGAGGAGAAATTAGTGTGTTAAGGATATTGTACCCCATTGTTATCAGTCATCTGTTGACTCACTGGAGCAAACAACTCTTTATGCAAAATCTGCTACTTTGAACAACTTAAGATGAGCCCTTGCAGAGACCTGTTAAATTGAAGTGACAGCATAGTTAAAACAAGGTTTGGTTAACTTCAAGATCAAACGGAAGCATGCATTAAAGGAGAAGAGAACTCAACTAGATTTCCAAGCTCAGGATATGCTTGTCGATAAGATGTGGCATCTGCACAAGATTATGAAATCATAGGATAAAGAAGTCTCTCTCTCTCTCTCTCTCTCTCTCTCTCTCTCTCTCTCTCTCTCTATATCTATATATGTCATCAAAGTACATGGGGTGTTGGACAGTGGGTGTGAAGCACTGCATATATATATATATATATATATATATATATATATATATATACTCCCCACCACCTTAAAAAACATGATGGAAAACCCTAATCTTATTTAATCATCACACTAATATACAAAGACCTAACTTGAAAAAAGGAAAACAAGCTACGTGTAAAACTAATTTACCCCATGTTCATGTTTCAGCATACGGCTTATGCATGAAGATAGGTGGGCATTGACAAAGATTGAGGAACAGGGATGGAGATTGCAAGAACAAAAAATAATCAATGATCTACAATCTACAATGAGAGACAGAACATTGGCAGGAAGCACCGAAACTGCGGTGACATGTCTCTGTGGCAAAGTTTTGCGCCGAGCAGTTGTCTCGGAAGCAACCGAGCCCATAACTCCATCTATCCAACTCCTGCTGTGGAACTTGCCCAAGCAGTTCGCGATGGAAAACTTCTGTAACTCCTGGCACTACAGTAGTACGTCCAACATTGAGGTCCTCCTATCCGATCTCAAGTACAATAAGTAGTCAATGACAAAAATATGAGAGCAACAGAGTTATTGTTCGTCTTCTTTCCTGTACAGCAAATAATGCCACTTCTTGAATCATGACTACTACATGGAGATTTACTGGTGGTTCAACTCAAACAATGTATGGAATTGTTTAGCATTTGTTTATTCTCATGCGTGTTCGTAGTCAGATGAAAGTAAATCTCTAATATTAGTCTCCAGTCATCATCTGTTATGCAAGCAACAAACCAGAATCTTCTTGCGTTTCTATTTTCAATTCCAAATCTTAGTGTACTTTCACACATCTCCCATGCGGATGATGAAATTATAATCTGGAATACACTACCACTCTCACATATTATAGGAAAGGAGAAATTTTTAGATCCTCAAATAAGAAAAAAGAAAACAAATAATAAAATTTAAATTTCTTAAAACGAGGACTAACCAAATCAATCATTTCATCCACCATTTCTGTGTGATCTTTACGTCTGTTTTTTCTAACAAAAACTCCAAGGGATATCATATCATTTATCTGTCATTATAGAGCATGTTCAGTCAAACTTATCTTAACACTCACCTTCCACTTTCTTTGTTCATAGACAATCTTTGGCACAACTAATTGAAGGTACTTGTTTAGTTGCTAGGTTCAACGTACAGCTAATCATTTTGGTCAGGTTCAAGTTATAATGCCATAGCCTGTTGAGTCATGGTGGGCCCCAAAAAGCCATTGGGCAAAATAAATTTTGATTAACAATCAAAACTAAATGCAACCTACAGTGAAATTTAGCACACAAGTCTAACCATGTGATATATTTTTAACAGCTATGATCATCACATTTTATGCAGCTTAGAGACAACAAAACAAAATACCCAGATACAGTGAACAGTCATCTCTTCCTCCCCACCGTTGTCCCTTCCTCTCGGCTCCCCCATATCTGAAACAGCATCACCACCCCTGGCAGCTAGTGTCTCTCCCTTGCTACTGAGGTCTGCCCATAAAGCATATACAGGAGGCAGGGCCTATATTACTGCTCGAGACATAGCAACAATGCTAGCAGAAACAAGGGAATGGCGTCACTGGGGCTCAACAGACCTCTAATGAATCTCTCACATAAAATGGTGAAATCCTTAGCAACCCAACTTGAAATCAAATGCATAACACAGCCCGCTGTGATGATGCCGGCCAAAGTAGAGGCAAGACCAAGGCCCCCTGAAGTGGAGACAAAGTTCATCGTATATCTTGAGCCACAAGTCATGGCAGCAATGCTCGCAAACACAGAGGGATACTCTTGGGGCAGTGGCAGGTAGGAGGAGACTCCTGTTCTCATACAAGGATGCAAGAATTCAGAGTTCTGCAACATGTTCCCTCAACTGTTTTTGTTCAACTTACCTCAATATGGCAAGGGTTTCTAATCCCATTTTCAAATAATTTCCCCTTCAACTTCATATTCCTTCAAATGCATTTAGTTTCGTGTTACTCCTTTGTGGAAAAAGTGGAAAGTTTCTCATACTAACTCTTCTAAATCAATCAAAGTCTACTCCCATTTTTTATATAGGAATACACCAAAAATGTAATAATCTCCCACATCTAGGAGCTTGAAGTTCTCGCTAGTGCTCAACATAACTCGAAATCTAATGATTTAAAAAGTGTTAGGCGCCAAGGTCGCAAAATGCCCGAAGCGCTGGGCGTTCATCTGAGCGAAGCGAGACACTCTAAAATATTAAAATATAAAAAAATATATTTTAATATTTTAAAATATTCTCTATTGTTAATAGTAGAGTGTGAGAAGGAGACCGAGGTGAGAAGCTGAGTCATGGTGAGAACTTAGTCACGGATCAGAGGCTGCTATTTGAGAGCAGCGGTAGCAGGTGGTAGCGAAGAGCAGCGGTAGCAACAACGGGTGGCACCGGAGAGCAGCTACAATGGCAGCGGAGAGTAGCGATAGCGGCAGCAGCAACGGACGATAGCGGAGAGCAGCGGTAGCAGAGAGAGGAAGCAACAATGGCAATGGAGCGGCAGCGGAGAGAGGCAACGACAATGGTAGCGACAATGATAGTAGAGAGCAGTGGCAGTAACAACGGAGAGAGGTAGCGGCAGCAGAGAGGAAATGTCAGCGGTGGAATCGCGAGTAAGGTTGGGGTTGGGGGAAGTCATGAGGAGGAGGCTGCGAACCAACTAACGCAAATGCGACTGAACCAAACCTAAAAAGCTAGTTCAGTCGCCTGGTTTAAATCGGGCGTTGGCTCGAAGTGGCTGGTGCCTAGGCTTGGGCGAGCGCCCAGGCAACACCTCTTTGAAACGTGTCACCTGAACATTAAACGAGGCACTCGAGCCTCGTCTCGCCTCCCCTGAGCGCTTAGGCAAGCATGTAAGCGCCTTTTAAAATCACTGTCGGGATCAAACCCTAACATGGGGCATGTGAGGTTCCACATCTTAGTGTCTCCAACCCCATTCATGGACCCTTTACTATACCTAATCTAATAAGATAACTAATCCATTAAGCTCATCACTCGAAGAGCTTGATAGAAGACAACAGACATATTTAGTCTATCAGTCAAAGTCTTCTTTCATTTCTAATGTGGGACTAAACCAAAGATGTTACATTAGTGAAGATACTATGTGAAATAGTTCCTAATACTACTCTTGTCCATTTGATGATTAATATTATATAACATAATAGAGGTAATGGGTTATGTATTAGTTCTCACTATCAAGGTTTGATGTACCGAAGCATACCGCTCGGTACGGGCGATATGTACCAGCCCGATAGAGGACCGGTATAGGCGGTACATCGATACACCTCAGTATACTATGTGTCGGTATAGCTTGGTATGCATCGTACCGATAGCTGGTCGGTACACCGATACAAACCGGTAATACAAACCATGCTCACTATAACTTTTGCTGGAATAAGCTCATGCAAATGCACGTGGCACCTGCTAATTACTAACAAATGCACATAGGACTTTGGAAACCTATATAATTAATCAATATATAAAAAACTATCAAACACAATGATCCAATCTAAATCTGGAAATCCACATGTAAATGTATTGTTCAGAGATTTCCCTGCATAAGATTAAAATCAACAGCAAAGATACACTAATAAGTAGTTAGCAAAGCAAGTAAAATGGAAAAGATTTTCACAAGGATCATCTACAAATGAACATACCTTGAGAACATGCTTTCAAGCCTGTTGGACCTTCCACTAAATTCTTCCACAATATTTGAGAAAATACAGTCCGCCACCAGAGAAGACTTAAACATTCTGGTTATCTTTAAAAAACAAAAAGAAATCATTTTAGAACATGACTCAACGATGCAGAACACAATAAACATCTGCAAAACATATGTAAAAAAAGTAACAATATTCTATATTGAACTCCTCAGATTTTATATGAACAAAAACTTACAGATCACCATCAATTAAACAAGAATCTCTTTCTGATGAATGGATCTTGCTGCATGAATCAGAAAGAGCTGATTTAGCAACAGAGTAGGTCACTTGTTCATAAGCTGAAGTTGCATCCACATTAAGCATTGTAGCTGGTCAAGCTGATAAGAGTTGTTGGATCATCTGAGTTGTCAGAGTTAGCCTTCTTCATGATGAAAGCATTGATGGGCCATTAATACCTTCAGCTTCATCACCAACCTAGTATCAAACACACCCATTAACTACTCAGGTTTCACCAGGTGCTGACAGAATATAGAGCAATAGACTAATTAACCTGAAATGAAGAATCAACTAACTTTCTCAATCAAACTATTGGAAGCCCAAGTCTAATACAGCTCAGTCATACTGTAAATTATTTAAAAAAATTCAAAATTAACAAAATGTTCAAAGCTGAAACTTAAGTTGCACAAGAAATATCAAGTACAAAACTAGTATAAATTTTCTGATGCATAGTGTATTCATTTGGTTATTTCATAACATAATAAAAGTATTCATCATAGTGCTACTACTGAAAACCAACATCTGGTACCTTTGTAAACCTTGTGAGATCTCATGCCATGGACGTAGCTTTGAGGCTGCACTCTTGCGCTTCTTTGACCTTTGAACAACACCATGATCCATGACAATGGGAGGCAGCGCAAGGGCAGATGATTCATTGGTAGCTATAGTTCTGGCCAATGTACTTTGCCCAATGGTACCAACTTTGCTGTTATCAACTATATGTTCTAGTATAGAACTGTTTTCTGTGCTCTGAGGAACTTCTGCAAAAAAGTGAAATTGAGTGGCAGATTTGGACTCTGTCCATCATGTTTAGCCATTCCCTTGTCGTTTTCATAGGTTTTATGCATTTCTAATAAAGAAGAGGTCATCTGAGAACTAATCTTCGAGTGCTGAGAGTGCATTTGATTTTGAAGATCATGATCTTCTGCAATAGATGTTATTTTTGAATCTCTCTCATTCGTCTTTGAAGAAAAGCATAACATTTTGACATCTGATGGAAATGAACTCTGTGAACTTGCAACAAGTTTCCCTTCTGCAGGATCCTTGAAGAGTGTATTCTGCCTAGAAGAAAATCTCTGACTTGCATTATGCTCCATTTGATAAGCATTAGATTTAAAGTCAGCTCCTTTAAGCCTGTGTCCTTAGGTCATGTTCGAATTGGAATCGGCATCCTTCATGGATTGCATTTGTTGCAGTAGGGAGTAATTTCTCTTTTGAGATTCTATAGGTACTAAAGTGCTTCCAGAGAAACAAGCATCACTTCTAGAAGAAGTAATATTTCTAATTGGAGCATGTACTGCCTGAGGGTGAAATCCTGAACCATGACCTTTGCTCTTGTCAACATCCTGTTGGTGTTGGACCAAATATGGAATGTAGACATTAGAATCTCTATCAAACAGATTACTTTTTACTGGTTCTTCCTCATCGAAGAGAGCATTGTTAGCATACTCAGCTTGCTTTGGTTTTAAGAAATTGGCTACAACTTAATGATCTCCGTCCCGTGAAATGGAATTCAGACCTACTTCAGACAGAGCACTTTCTTCTTACCTCAACCATCTGTATTTTGTAGGTCCAACAAACTTGTATTCTTACCATGATTTATTAGTGTCTGAAGTATGCTTGGAGCAACACTGTGAAGCTGCAGACCAGCTAAGCAATGTCGAACTGATAAATTTGGCGACACATTGTGAACATTTTTGAGAAGCCAACTTGCTGAGACCTGCCAGTAAAAGGATGTTGAGGGCCTGATCCGGTCTCCTTAACAGGGAGTTGAAGGTCAGAACTTTTAACATGAAAACCCCCAGCATTTATTGCCTTCCTAAGATCCATCTTTGGTGGATAAGCAAGGTGAAACTCTATCAGCTGGAATAGGAAATGGCGTCTCAACAGACTGATCAACTGCATCTCCGTTATGATTTATAGGTGGCTGCCTAAGGAGCATATCATTCTTAACAAGCGTGCTTAAATCTGCTTGGCTACCAAGGGAAACATCACCAGTTTTATCTGTTACTTCATGATAACTAGAGCAAGATACATCTTCTTCTTGCTCTTGCAGCTGCTTCTCTTCCTGAAACTGATTTCCGACATAAGGAAAGTCAAAGAGAACATGAGGCTCCTTTGATTTCTTGTCCAGAAATGTTCGATCTATTTCTCCAGTTTTCTACTTGAGATGCTTCACAAGGAAGAGACCTAGCTGATGCAAAAGTTGACAAAGGTTGAGCCGTATGACCTGCATTTTGATCAAGTGGCTGCCTATGGTTAATTAAGCAGGTCTGAGGAGGAACCTCAGAGTTCAGAAGTGGTTGCTTTTGAGATGGTCGGTTTAGCCACAACCCAAAACCCTGCAAGGTAGAAGACTGCCTAAATTGAGGGTGAGAAGCATTAGCAGCAGCTTGTGCAGGTCTAACAGGTGCATTAAACTCATCACCATTCCTTAACTGATCAATTTTGCGAAGAAGCTCAACAACATTTTGACTGAAAGAGATCATGATAATGCAAGCATTAGAACAAGACAGCAAACAAGCTGATGCCAAATCCAGAAATTTTCATTAATCATGGTAACAGAAAAAAAATATATTATAGACATGATAGAGAATGCATTAAACAAAAAAGATGCATGTGAAAAAGTCTGGATATGTAAGTGACATAATCCGGAAAAACATAGATACAGTTGTGTTAGATAAAATTGTATTCAATTTTCTAGAAATTTTTAGATCAAAATTATATAGCCACTACATTCTTCTATCTACAGATTAATGGCAGGAGTTTCACAATTTTATTTTAGATAAAGAGACTCAAATAGGTTCATTTAGAATTCCTTTAACTTAAAGTTGTCAAATTGATTAGTTTTCAATTGAATTAAAGTATGATTCAGACAATAAAAAAGAAAATTGAATCAATATGCATTTTTAAATCCCCTATTTTTCAAGTTAGAGAGTGACAAAAGATTTACTATCTTAAAGAAAAAAATGTTCAACTGACAAGGGTTTTGAACTAGCTTTCATTTGTCATTATTTCCTAATTTTGAATTCATTAAGTGGTGAGTTAAGCAGTTAAAAGTCCAAATTGCCAAGTCTTTTATTGTCTTTTTTTCCTCTATTTTGAATAAATATTGTGCATTCAGAAATATAAGTTGATATTGTCGTTATAAGGAAACTATTGACCATAGGTGTCCATCTTCTTCCTTCCAAGTCTGCATCTCTATTCCCCACATTCTTCCACACTCTCTGCTTCTAATGCTACAAAAGAAAGTTGCAGATTACTGTTTACTTTAATTTCAGGTCAGAATGAAAGGCACCTGCATTAAGCAAATTTAATACCCTTGGACCACCATAATACACTAGGCTTTCTTTCTCCCCACATGTTGGACACTGAACACTGATCACCAAAGATAGCTTTGATCATGAAAGTCTATTGCTATCATCCTGCCACTTCTAAAGGTGTCCAAACAGTATGAAAGAAAAAAAAAGAATCTGTAAAAACCACTAATAAGATTTAAAAACTATGCTCCTAAAACATTATGGTTGAGCTATCAAAAAATATTATGAACACATACTAAATTGACAAAGAGACTCCTAAAACAAAAATGAGCATTAAAGAGCAGAGGAGCAAACTTGAGCCAAAGCATACCTTGATTGAGAAATGCTTCTCAGAAAATTGAGCAGTTACTCCATCAAAAGAACCACTCAAGACATGGGTAAGAATGTTGTCTCTAGGATGCAGTTCTTTTGGTCCATTAGCATTTAGCAATTCTCTGTAAATTTAGTACAAAAGCACCATAATAGTACAAAAGCATCAAAACATTGAAACGCATGCATTGTGAAGAATAAAGTAGTAAATTGTTGGACAGCAATAAAATCCAAATTAAATAATAGATTTTCATTTACCTCTGCCACATCCATGTGATTGTTCAAAACATCATGGTTATCAAACTTTGAGTTTCCAACATTCTTTGTCACCACATTTTTTGATCCTTGAAAAACCACATCTGCTGGTCGTTGAAAATTTAAAAGGTGACTTGAAGGGAAAGAAGATTCCATATTTTTTTGCTCATATTGAGTTAAGGACTTTTGGTTCCCTAGAAGAGAATTATTTACTGAGTCTCCTTCATAGCAACCATATAGTCAGTATTTTGGTTACGATTAGACTGGCTTGAATCCTGAAACAACGTGGAAATCTATGTTTGCTGTCATAGGTGTTGACCAATCTTTTTTTGTTGCTGCCACTTGGTGTTTCCAAATGTTGCAATGTCCTGCTTGGTGTTTCATTGCCTTGAGAATCTGCACATGCATCATGGGTGAAATCTTTTTCAAAAACAACTTGATGTCTATTAGTAATCTGCTGATTTGTTTCCCAAACTAAATTAGAGGTGTTTGATTTTGTACTAGAGCTAAAGCTACACATTTCAGTCTCCACCTCCTGTGAATTGCCAATATTAGATCTGAATTGTTGCATTCCACCATTTAGATTAACATAACTCGCGGCACCCAGCTTCCACTCATTGTCATGGGTTTTATGTACAAGTGAAGAACCATCTCCACCAGCCACCAATGGGTAGCTGGTATTCAAGCCATTTGGTCTACTATCACTATGCTGCCTATTAATACTGGAAAAGGACATGCTTTCTTGCTGAGTCCAACTGCCCACTATAATCTGTGACTTAAATTTGAAGTCTTCAGAGCTGTTTTCCTTCTGTTCATATTTGTGCCCTGCCCATATTTTCATTAGTTACTGACATTTGTAATTGACCACCTTCTAGATATTGTTTTTGCTCCTGATTTCCAAGAAACTGTATCGTGTTAACTTCTCCAGTAAACTGATGAAAAGACACATTGGGAACTTCACTTGGTACCCCCATCATCTTCTTCATTTAAAGACTTCAAATTATATTGAAAACTAGGAATAGTATGGAATTTGAGTCCCATTGGCATCATAAAAGAGGCGAAGAGGGGAAACATGAATTCTGCAAGTTGCTATCACTCCAAGCATCCAGCAGCTTCCCACTATCAGTAGATGTATCTGAATGTATTCAAGCCACTCCATTCTTCAAGGACACCCTGCACCCTGTTCACTGCTAGAAGCTTGTACAGCCTTTTGCATAAGAGCGCTCCAGCTCCCACGCTGGACGTAAGGGATTGAGCCAAAATATTCATTCAGTAAAGGATCACCACGTGGATAGCCTCCCATGAAAGAATCAAGACTCCCTCCAAAGGAAGCTCCCCAGTTATCATTGTCATTGGTACCAGACGAGATCTTCTCTTCTTAAGGGTCTAGACTAGCGACACCACTGGAAATCCCTACTTGCACTGCCTGTTTTTCCTGTAAATCACCTGGCCAATCATCTTGGTCCTCCCTATGACAAAATTCCACAACGTGAATATTATGTTTCATATAATTTGCTTGGTGAAAATTTCCCAACGTAACATCACTGCTCAAATCTTGCATGGGGTTGTGTCCTAGAAAACTTTTTCCTTGAAAGCTCCATCTGGTAACTTCAACTCTTCTCCATGCAGCCTTGTCAGGAAAATACTGATCTCAATTTGAAAACTGTCATATGGATTAAATGCCTCTTCTATCTGGTAGGCTGCTGCCTTTCTCATCAAACCAGTAGCATCATTAGACATCCCAATGAATTGAGAATACTGATTTGTAATGGGTTTGTTACCATAGACAGGCATGCCATTAAAGGACTGATCAAGTTGTTGTCTGTATTGCATCTGGAATTTCGTTATAAAAAAAAGTGTGACCATTTGTGGGATTCTGCATGGCACATGAGCCACCTGACTGTGCGCAGTTCATATTGCCAGAAATTAACATCTGAGAGTTATTAGGCGGTATGGGCATGCTTCCAACAAAATTATTGGGTCATGTAACTTGACATATCATTAACAGGCATATTATCTATTACTGTAGGTAAACGAGCTGAGTGGCCGAAAAAAATTCAGCAGTCTTGCTCCCTGTTCTAGTTGATGACATTGCTGATGTCTCTGAAACTTTTGCAATTGCTTGTACATCAATTGTTGTTGCCACAGCTGCATGTCGCCAACACTGAGTTGCTGCCCAGGATGAGGTTGTGACATCCCAATTAGGTGGGTATATCCAGGAAATGTTGGTAGAAGAATCACCTCTATAATCTCCACCTGATTCCTTATTTGAATAAAGAACCATAATAAGTTCATTACAATGGGTCATAGATAACTAACTTGAAAAGGATTGCCCCAAGAAGAAACTCAAAATGATGAGGTACTTTCATCCTAGGATCAGAAACCACAAGATTTATGAAAGAACTATATACCAAGCTAGATTTATAGTAAGTCAATAACCAGTGCACCTTTATTGCACCTCTTTTATGAAAGAACTATATACCAAGCTAGATTTATAGTAAGTCAATAACCAGTGCACCTTTATTGCACCTCTTTGTCAGTGCCGTCAAGAACACTTCTCCACAATGCCTGACTCAATAACCAGTGCACCTTTATTGCACCTCTTTGTCAGTGCCGTCAAGAACACTTCTCCACAATGCCTGACATCAGAAGAGGTTTGTTTCCAGGCAAGGAACACCTAAGAGGACAATTCTGAATCCACAAACTGCAAGCAATGATCCAGATGCAGTTTAAGGTTGACTGTCAAAATATGTCCCAGAATCTATGGCTCACAGAAAGGCAGCAGCAGTCTGACCAACAATCTTGCTACTACTGAATGCATTTATTGCTGAACACAGTCACAGTCCCCCTGCGTGGCCATAAAAGAAAACATGCCACATGCTGGCAGCAAACAAAGGAGGGATCCACCATGTCCTGGTGGATCATGGACCAAAATGAGATAAGAATCAGATTGATTAGGTGGCATCTGTTGCCCAGTGACCCTATCTGCAGTTGTTAATTCATGCCAAAACACTTCTGTGTATTAGTGAGAGAGAGATTTGTGAGGGACAGTAGAGTGAGAAAACCAACAAAAGGTTATGTACTCAAATATTTTGGATACAGAACTTCACAGGGGAAACTGCACTTGTCTCCTCGACCTCGTGCCTACTGACTCTATCTGCTCCTGTCGCATTGACTTATTTCACATGCTCATATATCTATGTGTGAGAGAGAAAACAATATAGAGAGGGGAATGAAGACCAAAAAGAATAATGTACTTCCAAGAAGACTGGATACTGCCCTTTTTCTTTAACCAGGATCTCCACTTGCCTTAAGCTAATGCCAACTGGCAGTAGTATGTGTTAGAGCTGGTCCCCAGAAATTACCAAAGAGTAATTTGACAACCTAATAAAGATAATAAACCAGAATAAAAATAAAAGAAACAAGAACATCAAATTTACGTGGTTCGATTAATTGACCTACATCCACGGACGAAGGAGGAGCAAATCACTACTATAAAAAAGGGACAATTAAAAATGCCTTAGGAAGATGTTCCTAGGCCATAATACACCCGAAAATATACTAAATAAGAAAAACCCAAACTATAAGCCCAAACTATTTAACTGAGTATGGACTTAAACCCAAAGCAAACACTTAGGTTTTTCTTGTGGTGCATTTGACTTCAAAGCCTAGGCCCTTATTTATAGTTTAAACAGGAGATACCAAACTTGATTTTCCTAATGTGAAAGTATGTGAGACTTGCCAAACTAACAGTATGCACTTCTCATTCCCTTCTCCCCTAAGAAAATGAAAAGGACTAAAGAATTGAGCGTGATTTTTTATTTTATTTTAAGAATAAGTGGTAAGGCAAGCACTGATCCTATGATCTTGTGATGATTTAACAAAATCCTTAGCAGTTAAACTAATCAACAATTTTAACCAAGGTCCGCAAAACCGTACCGTACCGGTGTTTCGACCTGGGCTCGGTACGGTACGGTATGGGTGTACTGCTCGGTACACCTCAGGGGTACCGAGCGGTACACCTCAGGGGTACCGAGTACTGTAGCAGTGCTACAGTGCACTGTTTTGCACTGCTACAGTGCATTATTTAACTGCTGCGATATACTGTTTGTACTGCTACAGTGCTACAGTGCACTGCTACAGTGTGCTGTAGCACTGTACCGGCCGTACCGCCCGGTACCGGGCGGTACAGCTCGAAATTGCCGACCTTGATTTTAACATATAAAGAAAGTGAATAGTGAAGTAGCAAGTTAGAATGTCATGACTTAAAAATTTGTTGGATGAGGTTATAATTTTTTCAACTTTTGATAAGTAAGTTTGACACACCACCGATAAGATCAGCTTTTCAAATCCACTAGTTTTGTATATAGAATTATTGATTAGAATTCCACTTACAAGCATATCACGAATGCGGTGTATTCAAACTTGAGAGAAACAATATATTCACATGGTATTTCCAACTTAGTAGGAACTATTAAGAAATTAAAATATATTTTAAAAGATCATAAATTAATATCTTGTCTTTTAAAGAGAATTAGATATAGTTGTAGTGATAAAGAATTCTTAGTTTAAAAAGTTAAAATATATTTTAGAAGATCTCAAATTATTATCTTACCTTTTAAATAAGATTAAATAAAGTTGGAGAGATTAGATATTCTTATATTTCTCATCTATAAATAGGTGGCATCTATATGTGTAGATCCATCCAAGCTTTAATTATTCAAGTCTATAAGGCTGAAGTCTAAGAGTTGTTCAAGATTTGTAAGTGTTTTTCTTTTTTAGAAGTTCAATATAGTTTTTCTTTTTTGCCTTGGTTTCTTCTTTTTCTATTTGGTTTGATCCTAGTAGTACCTTATTATTACTATTTGAGAAAGGGTTGTACTTGCATATGATCTCTCCCTTTCTTCACATAATATTAGAGCCACAAGGGTGATAATATATGTTTCAAGATCTCCTTGGTGAAGAAGATAACCTTTTTCGATTATGAAATATTATAGTCGAGTTGGTAGATTTGGTATTAAACTTCTTAATCAGTCTAACTATAAGATTTACAAAATTTGTTTGGAGTCTTATCTTATAGGGAAAGATCTATAGGATGTGGTTGGTGGCAATACAACAACACCAGATGTTGTAGATGAAGATGCCATGAAAAGATGGAGAACTTTAAATGCAAAGGCTAAATTTATATTAAAGAGATCTATTTCTCATGATCTCTTTGAACACATTATTTATTCCAAATCAACTTCAGAGATTTGGATAACTCTTAATGTATTATTCAACAAAAAGAATATGACTTGGCTTTAGTATTTAAAGAATGATTTAGCAAATACTATCCAAGGTGATCTCTCAAATTTTCAATATTTTTTGAAGAATAAAAATTTATATTCATAGATATCAATCTTAGATCTTGATGAGTCTATTCTAATACACGAATAAAACGTTATATTATTCGTGGTCTTCGAAAAGAATATATTCTTTATATTACATCTATTCAAGAATGAATTCAACAACTATCCTTAGTAGAGTTGGAAAATCTTCTTGCTTCTCAAGAATCCCTAGCTTGTCAAATAACGAGAGTTTCTATTTTAGAGGGAGATGGAGATACCTTTTTTATAAATAAAAAAATGATAATGATAACGATAAAGAGAAGAAGGATGATGCTAATAGCAAACAAGAGTCTTCTTCGAACAATGGTGCAAATCAAAAAAAGATTAAGTGTTATAAGTATGGCAAGTTTAACCATATTAAGAAAAATTATCATGTAAAGATTAAAAGAGAAAACATTGTAAATAAAAAAAAAATTCTAATATTACTGATGAAGATTGGGGCAAGTGCTTTATGGCTGAAACTACTGAGGTCATGACATTTATTAATTTTGAATATGACTGGATTGTTGATTCATGATATGGTCATTATCTCACTGGTGATAGTATTAAATCCATCAATCTTCGTCAATATGAAGGTAATAATGTAATTATCATGACAGATAATACTGTTTACCAAGTGAAAAAGGAAGACAATATTATAATCTCAGATAAAGATAATGATCTTATTGCATCGAAGAGTGTGTCATAAAAATCTCTTCTTTATTACAAATATAGTTGATGTTAGAAATTATATTCTTTTTAGTCCTAATAAAATCAAGTTTCTTCGTAATATAAAGAATTAAATGCAGATGTAGTATATAATGGTAAAAGGGTCAAAGATTTATATATTTTGTTAGCATCAACCTCTTATAATGATAAGATAAGTACAAATGATGATGCATCAATCTAGCATGCTAGACTTAGTGAATGATCTTTCTAATCTTACTATCTTTAGTAGTAATGAAGTTTATAAAGGTTGTCAATATGGCAAAGAACAGGCAACCTTTTGATAGATCACTTTCAAGATGTAAATTTCCCTTAGAGCTTCTTCATAGTGATCTAATGGGTCCTACTTAAGCACAATTTTATTCAGGTTCTCATTATATGCTTCACTTGGTCTATTCTGTAAAGGAAAAATCAGAAGTTCTTTCAAAATTTCAAGAGTTCAAGTTAATAATTGAAAGTGCACGTCAAAGAAAAATTAAAAGATTATGCATCGATAATGGCGGAGAGTTCACTTCTGATAAATTCTTCTCTTTTTGCCAAGAGTATGACATCAAAAGGAAACTTACATGGTAAATAGATCATAACAAAATGGTATGACTGAACGAAAGATTCAACATCTCATGAAAACTTGTAAGTGGTGGCTTTATGCATAGAATTTACCTAAAGCCTTAAGGGCAAACGGTATTGCATATGCAACTTAAGTTATTAATCGAGCTCCTCTTAGTCCAATTAATCTGGAGTCTCAATATGAACTCATGTTTGATGAGAAACCAAATGTTAAATATTTCAGAGTATTTGATTCTCTATAGTCTATACTATGTTTACATACCAGACTCAAAGAGAAACAAGCTTGATGCTAAGGCTAAGAAATGTATTTTTATTGGTTATAATGAAAATAAGAAAGGTTGAAAATGCATGGATCCACAAATATATAGGTATGTGATATCTTGAGATATTATATTTGATGAAGTTTCTTGCTATTATCCTTCACAATAATTTGTTTTGAAAATATCAATCATG
Source organism: Musa itinerans (assembly GCA_001649415.1). Classification (NCBI taxonomy): domain Eukaryota; kingdom Viridiplantae; phylum Streptophyta; class Magnoliopsida; order Zingiberales; family Musaceae; genus Musa; species Musa itinerans. The sequence continues at coordinate 64,335 of LVTN01000756.1, forward strand.
ATAATAAAAGTGATATATGTTCAAAACATATGATTGAGTTTCCTTTGTCATATAATGCTCTTATGGATTTTGGCTGATCTTTTTTCTCATCTATATCTACTTCTGTTATTTTTTCATCATCAATGATGGATCAAAGTGATAGGGAGAGTAATGATGTTTATGAAGAGGAAATTTTAATATTAAGAAGATAAAAAATAACAATTGTTAAACTAGTATATTACAGAGATGAAGATAATGTAAGCATATGTCTCTATTTCTTTTTTAAACCAATTGATGATCTTGAGCCTACTTGTTTTGATAAAGCTAGAGGTGTTAAGGTGAGGAAGGATGATATGAATGAAGAAATAAATGCTCTTCGTAAAAATGAAACTTGTAATCTTATGTCAAAACTTATAAATGTAGATCTAGTTACTTGCAAATGAGTTTTTAAGATAAAACATAAGTTAGATGAAAGTATAGATTATTATAAGGCAAAAGTCATTGCAAAGGGTTTTTCTTAAAAATATGGAGAAAATTATGAGAAAACTTTTAGTCCTGTGACTAAGATGATATCTGTTAGAATGATGATTGCTTTAGCAGCTAATCTTAAATAAAAGTTTTGGTAACTTGATATGAAGAATGCATTTCTATACGATGAAATTGACAAGGATATTTATATGGAACAACCACTAGAGTATATTTTTATTTTCAAACAAAATTATGTTTGCAAGCTCAAGAAGGCTCTTTATGGGTTAAAGTAAGCTCCCATAGGTATGAAAAAATTGCTCAATACTTTTCAAATGGTCCTTTCGAAAGAGATTTGGTAAGAATATCTACTACATTATCTTTACTTTTTATCTCCATGACCTCAATAACTCCTTGAAGCACCTTTTCCCAAATAAAATGATATTCAATTTTAATATATTTGGATCTTGCATGATAAATTGGATTTGTAGCCAATTTTAAGACACTTTGATTGTCACCCTGTAAAATAGTTAGTTTGTTAATTTGATAATACATATCCTCGATTAAACGTCTTAACCATATACATTTTTAACGAGCAAGTGAGGAAGCCTTGTAGAAAGAGAAACCGATTATTATTTCTTACTACATCATGATATGCAAGCAAAATTATATAAAAAGACATAGCTAGAAGTAGGTCTACGATTATCCAAATCACCACCAAATCAACAACTGCATAACCATACAATTCAAGATGTATGTCCTTATTATAGAATAATCCCAAGGGTAGAATTCACATATTTTAAAATTCTCTTTGCTGCATCAAGATGTGGCTTACTTAGAGATTGGATAAAAAAATTTACAAGACCAACTAAAAATGCAATATCTATCTGGTCTTGTAATTGTTAAGTAAATAAGACTACCAATAACAGTATGAAAAGATCGATAGTCAGAAAGAATACTCCCATCATTACAACTTAACTTTATATTTATGTCAAGTAAAGTGGAAACCTTCTTATTTTTATTAATTCTAAACATTTCAATAATTTTCTTTGCATAGCTTGTTTGAGAGATAAATATACCTTATTTTGTTTTCATCACCTCTAGACCAATAAAAATATTAAACTCTCCCAAGACTTTCATTTTAAATCAAAGAGAAAAATCACCACGAAGCTTTGAAATCTTTATTTCATCATCACCAGTGATAATCATATCATCCACTTATAGAAGAACAATAATATGTAGACTTTTTTGTTTTTTAATAAATAAGTTAGGATCTTAATAAGAAAAAAAAAATTACAGAAATGTAAGTATTGAACAATTTTTAAAGATTTCTAAGTGGTATTTACATATGTAGATCCATGCGAGCCTTAAGTATTTAAGCCTATAAGGCTGAAGTCTAAGAGTTGTTCAAGATTTATAAGTATTTTTCTATTTGAGAAGTTCAATATAGTTTTTTCTTTCTGCCTTGGTTTTTTCTTTCGATTTGATATTAGGCTAACAACATCTTATTATTACTATTTGAGAAGCAGTTGCACTTGTATATAATCCCTCCCTTTCTTTACAGGAACGACAATAATATTCCGTTTCATCAGAAATATATCCTTCAAACTCATGTTGAATACACTTACTGAGCATATCTTTAGGAATGAAAGAGGTATCGAAGTGATGTTTCAACTGCGAACAACAGATATTTTCCGAGCCATTGATGGTTGGCAATTGAAGTCCTTTAATTTACGGGATCGAGCAAGCGAGTTTAACATCTAGAAGAACAGGAATACGTTTCCATTCAGATGTAAATCAAAGAAAACATGCATAAATTATCCAACAAAATTAACGACTAAATACGAATCTGTTTTCCTGCTCTCATCCGGACAGTTGATCGAACTAGCCTATACCTAAAGTTTCTTCTCTGTGGGGAAAAGATCGTGTCGCATTGACCCTAATTACCCTATAAACTGTAGGAAGCTGAAGTTGGAATCATCGATCGCTGAATTGCTTCGGGAATGTAAGGACAGAAAACGCACCGTGGATTTGCCGGTGATGACGGTCACCCCTGACCGGAGATTCTTCCGAAGTTGCCCGCCGTAGATTCTTGGATAGAAGGGAAGGTTCCGGCCGAACAGTCTCGGGCTCTTCTTCGATTTGGATGGCGAAAGGCGGGGCTTTGTCGTCGTCCTCCACGCCTCCAGCAGCGAAAGCGTAGCTTAAGCTCTCTTCAAGAACGAATTATTACACATTGCCGTCAGATCAAAATCAGACGATCGTGATCTTCTGGGCCATCGTCCAAACCCGAACCACTTGGGAACATAATCAAAGAGCTTCGTTTCATTGCATACTTTATTCTTACCCTACCTTTACCCTCGCGACAATTGGAAAATTGAAACGCCGATCGTGGAACCCACCAGTACCTACCACCAGACGAGGACCGTGAGGGTGGCGATGGGCATTTTAATATTTATGCTGCTTCTTTAAGTTATTTATTTTCAACATTCCAACTTACCCTTGTTGTAATTGGTCTTACACGAGCCCCCAAATGGGACCTACCATGCGGCAGGCGCCAAATAACGGGACGGATAAGTATGGGATTGGTAAGTTGGGTATTTCCTATGCTACTTATTTAAATGTCAATTATGTATTTAGTTGCTATTGATTTCTCCCGACGAGTCGCTAAAAGCATTGTCTCAGCCCGATTTAACGCTCGCCGTCTCTTTTGCTTCACAACGATCTCTTTCCTCCGTCGCCACCGCAATTGCCTGTCTCAGATCCACTCGCTCCCCCTGCCGATTCGAAGGACTCGAGCCTCTTCTTCCCCCAACCGATCGATGGGCGTGGCGAGTTCCTTGGTACTCCCCTGTGCTCCATTCTTTCCCGCTGGGGTCATCTGTTAGGTTATCAAGCATGCTCCTGCTGAGATTTCGGAGGCGCTTTGCGTGTTTTTAACATATCTGGTGATTGAGTTTGGTAAATTTATTAGTCTTCTCGCATCTTGTCTCTCCCCCTTTTTTTTTTGATCTATCTGTTTGTCTGATTTGTACGAAGTTTATTCGTAGTTCAGAGTAATGGAAATTACGAAACTTATATTGCTAATTTTTCTGTTCATTATGGCATCTGTTAATATCATATGAGTTAATTTTAAGTTTTTTTTTCTTGATCTCTGTTTATATATGTTTGTATTTTGGTTACTACTCAGACTTGGACAACTCAACTGGTAATGCACAAGATTGTAGGATAAACGAGGCTAAAACGTGCTTTTATTTTATATCTGCGTTGTAGGCGACAATGAAATCAAGATCTGGTAAATGATATCATTTTAGAGTGGGCTTTTTTGTATTTTTTTTATTTTTCAGTTGAGAAATCTGGGATTGATACTATAGGATTTTATAAAACAGTTATTGATGCACAAATCATAAGATAAAGGGTGAATTTTGGAGATTATCATCATGTGACCTTGAGAAAAGATCTTTTTTGCTGTTTCTAGTCCACAATTATGTCTCCAGAATTTCTGTCAGAAATTTACTTTTCTGGACTGGTTTGTAAAGAGTTGTGGCCCTCATGCATGATTGTAACTTTAACATTGAGTCATTGACCATGAAGATTTTTTACTTTTGATCTTTTACCTATATTTTATGTTTCCTAAATTGTCACTTGACCTTTGGGTCTAGACTCTTGACATGTAGAGAAGACTCAGTATTGTTTCTTTCAGAGCAAGTTGTCATTATATTAAGAGAATGGACCCTGTTTTTCACCTAGTTCTTTAATCTATTGATGCTGATAGATTGACTACAAGTTCTATATTGTTTGGTATTTAATAGTTTACTTTCTTTAACATGATTCATTCTAAATGCTTCATTGCTTCGGAGATTTCTCATGGGTTCTTAATGTTCTTTTAAATTCTATTTATTCACTACCAAAAACCAAGAAATTACTTTTTGTCATGAATTCTAATGCTGCATGCACTGATTGTGTTGACTTTGTATTGATATATGGTACAAGCTGGTGTTGGTAGCATAATATAAATGGGTAGTTTGAGTGTGGCATGATCTAGTATTCTTGTAGAATAGATATTTTCTTCTAGGTCTTGACCATTTCAGATTACTTGACGTGTTGCTGAAACAGCGTCGAAATAGCATTGAAAACCACCAGTAAAGGATGTCTTTGATGTGCTCAAGAACTGCTAATCTTCAATTTCATATCAGTTATATTGTCAACACAGCAATCAAATTGCTGCTGCAATGTTATCACAGAAATTTCCACTTGTTTTTGAGATGGATCTCAGCAGATTAAAGGGTCTTTATTCCACTGTAACCAAATGCAAGCTAGCGAAATAATTCAGAAAATAAGAGAAAGGAAGAGGAGATGGATAAACAACAATGTAGTGTGGGTGAAAGCTAGAGAGAGATGGGTTAGAGTATCTCATGCCAGTTTTCTCAAACGAATCCAAGTGTCTGGGGATGTGTTTACATCAACTATATAATAATCTACCTAATAGAGTCCTTACTAACTAAAAGAAGTAAAATTTGTCTAAATAATGCCTAAACTAATCAGCTACGCACTGTATAATATCTTTGGGTGAATACTGTTCCCACTCTTATACAGAAACTGCAAATGACTAATTGCAAATTGGCTTGACCTATAGCTAACACTAAAACCATATTATATCAAAATTAAGGTAATACTAAACTTACATCATCTTGACTTACTACTTAGCACTAGAATTTTCATAATATATACTTATGAAAAACTATAGTTGACCTCAACAATTGACCTCTGTTACTTCATTTCTCTCTGATTCATAGAATTTTCAAGCCTGAATTTCAACCAAAGGCACTAAGAATCTCTCTATTCCTTCTTTATAGGTAGAGCTCTATTTCAGAACAATCTATCTATATTCAAGGTGTTATTTTCCTTAAAGTTCTCATTTAATTTTTGGTTTGCAAGATGTAGACATGAATAAAGCATTTTATATTTAAAAATTTTGGACTAGATGAAGTATGGGTCTATAATGATATACATTAGACCTACATGAGATTAAGTTGGATCCACACGACTCTAACGTAAATCTTACAGAATATAACACAAGTACCTCTATTGTGCACAAAGTTTGTAATCATAAGTTCTGTGATTAAAGTTGTGTACTTCTATGTTTCAAACTGTGTGCTAAGTTTATGGATGTCAGCCAGATCAACCATATTGATTTAAGTTATTTCAAACCTTAACCTCAGCAATGAGAGAATTCTTCAGTAGCTTAAGTTGATGTGCCACTAATCTTGGGAAGTTAGATCCTAACGGGTGTAACAATAGAAGAAGTGTAATAAGTTAAGGGAAGGTGTTACTGTTTCTTTCATCCCCCTCTTTTATTTAGCTAATTATTCTATGGAAGTTTCACAATAGGAGTTGTCACCTCTTCTTTTATAAGAAAAAGAAAATCATAGGCTTTGACATTAATGAAGTGGTTTCTGGTAGAATCAAAATTTTACCTTTCGTCCTTATGATTTCTTAAGTCTTTTGTGATTGAATGAGGAATTTTGTAAAGCACGGTTGTTCTTGGTGCCACCATGTTTTGTACTCAGTTTTGCAGTTGGCCTAGAGAAACTCACCTGTGAAAGGATTTTAGAATAACATAATCTTTTTTTATTTTGCAGGTAAAGTTCTGCTTTGGTACACCATTTTCTGCTTAACGACAGAAAACTTAGAAACCTTGGAATTTGATTTGGAGCCTTCGCTTCCTTTTCTTTTCTGTTGAATTATCTTTTGGCAGTCAACAATGACCAAAGATTTGATATCTGCTGAAGTTTTGAAGGCAGTGTTCACTCTGCTTGAGGGTGAAGATCTAGTTTCATGCATGCTTGTAAGTCGTCAGTGGAGAGACACTGCCAGGGATGACTACTTCTGGAAGTGCATCTGCACCAAGAAGTGGCCTTCCATTTGCAAAAGACCTCCTCCAGCCATAAGCTACCACAAGCTCTTTTTGACTTTCTCTAGATCCCAACCCCCTCAGCCCCTTCCTCCATCAAGGCTTTCCTTCAACAATTTGGAATTCTTTATTGACCTTTGGTCTGAACAGACTCTGATATTTTCTGAAGCTGTCTCAGGCACTGTGCTCCGGAGAGGGTTAAAGAATCCACCTCCAGGAATACCTGATGCACTCAAGATTCATCTGGACAGTACAGATTACAAGATGATAATGCAAGTTGAGCCAAGATTTTCTTTTCCACTTGGGCAGACGATCATTGTGTCTGTTCTTGTGAGTCGCAAAGACACAAATCAGATAGCACGGATTGTAAATCAATCCCTCTTTGGATATGTTGATGGTAATGCATTTCGTGCACTGGCTTACGACTACCTAATCTTTGCACCAGGACATCCCTTCATATCTGGAATCAGGGCTTGGGTTTCCTTGTTATTCATGGCGAACACCGCTCACAGTATCACCGATGTCTTTGGCATTGAGATAGACTTCTGTGATGCTGCGAACTCTGAGAATGAAGTCCTGTGGCTTCTGGACATGCTTGATTGGAAATACATCTGAGCCACATTTGCTATTGAATGTAAAAAAGTATAAGCGTCAAATCAAATTGTGGAATGTAAATGAGAGATGATACTCAATATTTTGGAACTTGAGTTAAAATAAACTAGAGGCAGAGTATTGTCTACAGCTGATTGTTTGTAGTCATTTTAAGCTAGTGCTGATAAGGAACTTAGACTTGCATGATTTTTGCAGTACAGCTGATATACTCTTGGTTATGTGCAGGCTTCAGCTCAGGTTTGCTGCAATATCACAACTTGAGTCACAACTGAAGCATGTGCTACACATCAAAGGGCCAGAAGGGGTTGGGCTCCAAGGCATTGTCCTTATAGATGTGTGCTAGATCAGCCAGTTGTGACATATTTCTCAAGATCATGGTAATTGGTAATCCTTCTCAACCTAAAGCTTCTTTTATGGGCACAAGCAATGGTTCACTTTTCTTTATTCACAACTTGTTGATGTACTGTTTATGATGTCTTTGTTAGCAACATTGGCCATTCCCATGAAAGCAATCACATCAGTTGATCTTCAAATGGCCATTCCCATGACGTTTTGGAGGTGTTAAGAGTTTACAAACAATAACTTAACATCAGGTTAGTAAGATTCTAGCAATCATTTTGTTGAGAAGACTCACTGCTGATACTCTTAGGCAACACTGTACATTTTCTAATATCTAGTTTAATTGGTGTGGTGAAAATTAATAATACTGAGATAACAAAACTGCTCCATTGTCATGTCTTCTTTATTGGCATCTGGCTCCATATCCAGTTTCCATGGTCATGTGGTTTTGTTTATGCTAAAAAATGATATAAGAAGCACTGTCCATGTTTGCAAAACAGTACAGTGATTGAATTGCTGAAAATTTATTGATGAGCTTATATAATGATTTTACAATGTTTGGCCAACTTCCATTTTGCTTAGCCTATGTGGCTGGAAAGATATAAATCTGCTTATGTGCATCCTGAATTGGGTTTGTATAAATTCACTTTGGACATGCAACTATGCATTTTATGTCCCAAGATATCTAACTTGGTTTGAATTTGAATCAAGACCCCATCTGGGCAACTTGGAATACAGTTTGGGAGCCATAATTTCTTGGTGCCATACAATTTGATGTGTGTTTGAAGAAGTTGATCTCTGTCTGTTTTCTATTAGATATCTTAGCCTATAATTGTAAAACAATAAGCAAAGACTATATATATGAAAAAAATGAAAAATAAGCAATAATTAGAATGAGTAAATCTTTTTCTTCCACCAAGAAATTATCAACATTGATTAAAGGAACTGGTTTAAGTTGTCCATCTGCTTCTGAAGAAGGACAATAATATATATGTCTGTTCTAATCTATGGTACTCTTTTATTTGACTTCCCCTGCTCATCTTCACCTGTCACCAAGAAATCAATGGTGTTGCTTGGCTATTGCTGACTCCCTGCCTAACTTGCTCTCTTTCCCGACTTTTGACATAACAAACTCATGCAACGCCTTAAGAAGAAAAGAAAAAGAGGCCGCAAAATGGAAACCATTCTTTGCATTTGTAAAATCTTTTACACTGTGCATCAAGTGTTTTTGATTTCTACATGCAGAATGCATATTATGAGACTCTTGCCGATGATTTCTCATCGGTATTAGTTCTTTACAAGTTCTTTATTATAGTATCATGTTTATTAGATATTACACTTAATTCTTTTACAAAATAAAGCTGCTACTTTTCAAGCCAACAAATATCTTTTATTTTCCCTATAAACCTCAGTCTCACATCAGCTCATCATTCTATCACACGAATATTTATTAGCTTCCATTCCCTCAATAATTCCAATTATCTCAAATTAATTAATAATATGATATGTCATTTTCCTGAAATACTCCCTTTTTTCGAATATATTGTCTTATGCGAAATTCTCAGTGTCGTTTGGACTACTCGTCAACGAACTAATTGTCCCCTTAATATGTACGAGGGTATTTTGGGTAATTAATACGGCTTAAACACTAACACTCGACACCAAAAAAATACAATAATAATAATAATAATAATAGTAGTAGTCGTCGTAGTAATAAAAGTGACGGACGCAAGCCATTTGCCCCCATTTGGCGTTTTCGCTGCCAAATTCACCGACTTCGATCCAGATGTCCTCCAATTCCTCCTGCAAGTCCACGAATCGACGCCTTGCCAGCTTCCGGCCTCGTCCTCCGCTCTGTATTGGTACCGATTTCTCTGCCCTTGGAAGCTTGTGGTCGCTTCTAGGGTTAGGATTTCCGTGCCTTGTTTTGTCCTCGATTCCGATCACGATCTCTGCATCTGTTGCATGGAGAGGTTCTTGAATCGATCTGCTGCGGTTTCCCCGTTTTGATTCATCCTGATTCGTTCTTTAGACAGGAAGATCGAATCTAGGGTTAGGGTTTCATACGGGTTCTCGATCATTTTGGTGGCTAAATCCCGATTCCTAAATATTTTCTTACATACTTTTGTTCTCTATTTTGCGGCGTTTCCCCTCTATTAGTGTTTTCTTTACTTCTGTAGGTCTCTGGCTGGTCTTTGGTATTTGGGTATGTAAGTTCCGAGATTCTTCCGATTTCTTCGTGCAATTCTCGTGCGTCTGTCAAATTGGCCGTTTTGACTTGGTCAGTCTTAGTCTATGGGCGAAATTTGGCTATAGGGTTAGCACTTTTAAACCCGGTGAAATTGGGGAGTGTCAGCTTGTTGGTAGGCTAAAACATCTTTTTCTATATTGTGTCCTATTAATTGCCATAATCCTTTGTAATACATCAATTCAATTCCTTTGTTGGTTTACTGCTGCTCCAGGGCGCACTAGATCTTTTTGGACTGCTTTAAAGGTAAATAGCAGTCACAAAGTGCAGCTGAGTGTGTTATGTTTTTTAGTAATTTTCTAAGAGAATCGTTCCTAGTTTCTTATCTTGATAAATTTACATTTTTGTTCTCGACAAAGTTGATTAATGAGGGTGATGAGTTATGCATTGTTTAGTATTTATTTTTCATACTTATTATGGAAAATACAGATGTTCTTGCAAAATGGTTTTCCCTATTGTTATATGTCAATATGCTTCACTTTAATGGAAGCTTACTTATTCACTATTTTAGATTTAAACAAATAGTTATTTTATTAACAGGAGAAAAGTAAATTGCAAAGCTTAAGATTTTTCTTGCGCCTTTGATATGTTTATTGTTGCCATGGATTTAAACGTTGTTGCTGAATACAAAAAACTTGTCTGACTGATATGTACCTGCTGCTACAATATGTACAATTTGGTACGTTGCTGAAAAAATAACTGTGAAATATTCAAAATTTATTAGGACATTTGTGTACTAATACTGGATTGGACTGGTGCAATCAGTATATCATGGTATTTAATTTCATTTTTTAACATAACGTTCTTAGTGAAACTCTTGGTTATGTGCAGGCTTGATTGTATATATAGGAACTCTGGAATTCCTCCGAAGGAATAATCATTGTGTTAAATCTTTCTTATTATTGTAAACCTCTATGCTACCTTGACATGCGTTTGACATTATCCTAGTATATGATGTTGGATGTTTCTTTCCGAAATTTTATCAACATTTTGATGGCACCTTCATGTTATTTTGGATGATTTGATGTCTTCTTTGAATGATCGATCTTAATACCAAGTTGAAGCTTTGTGAATTTTGACATTTCCTTTTCAAGATTTTTTTCTTATGAGATGATTTTATGAATGACTTCAATGATCACGAGTTTTATGCTTGAAAACTCACATCCTTTTTGTTGATGACAAAGGGGGAGAAGAATGTGCAAAAGATTGATGACTTGTGCAAATATGAAATTAGCACGACTTATATGTATCGTATTGCAATAGCTTATATGTTGTATAATGCAATGAAAAATGTCTTATATGTGTTATATTCCTTAAAAGTATCGCAAAACTTTTTGAGTATATCGCATATGAAAGTTTCTAGATTGGTTGTCGTATCATATTTATCAATTTTTTTTTATATATATGATAAGCAATCATCTCATGATCATATGAAATCATGCCTTGCATTTATATCATGAGATCAATGTTGAAATTTTAAATTATTATTATTTCTTGTCGAAATGATAAATATCTTTTATCATTCGACTTGAAAATAATTTTCATGCCTTGAAATAATGAGAAATATGAAGTTTCGTATTTGCTCATGCTTATTAAGAATAACGATAAGTTCAATGGATAGAACTTATCGGTTTAGGCTTGAATTCAAAGAGATTGAATTCAAGTGTTTTTATCTTCTCATAATATGGTATATAGATAGGGGGAGTTATAATTAACTCTGTCATCAATTGATTGTCATTATAAAAAAAAAAGGGGAGATTGTTGAATCTCGGATTTTGATGACGAAGTCAATTGATGGGTTAATTGATCTAATCCATATTATTGAGTTAAGTGTGCATGATTAACTACGATATCTTGAGGACATAAAGCAAGTTTATTGAAGTCAAGTTCGATGGGTGTTCGAGAGTTCATCGAAAGTCCGAAGAATCGTCGGAAGTGTTGTCGGAACCAACCGAGAAAGAATTTTTATGCCTTGAAATAATGAGAAATATGAAGTTTCGTATTTGCTCATGCTTATTAAGAATAACGATAAGTTTAACGGATAGAACTTATCGGTTTAGGCTTGAATTCAAAGAGATTGAATTCAAGTGTTTTTATCTTCTCAT
>LVTN01000756.1:86734-100107 GCA_001649415.1 Musa itinerans
CAAACTACGAAATTAAGACATAGCCCTAAGCAAATTTTTAACCGGCAACGTCGAGTTTCCTTCCGGCGAACTTCTGACGGACTCCCAGTAAGCTCTCGGTCTTGTGGCGAGTTCAACGAGTCTTTGGCAAGTATCCGAACCTTCTCGGTGATTTCCGCGAACCTCTGATGATCTTTCCGGCGGACTTTCGAAACCTTCGGCAAGTCCCCGATTCTTTCTCGGTTGGTTCTGGCAGCACTTTCGACGATTCATCGGACTTTTGGCGGACTCTCGAACACCCATTGAACTTGACTCCGGTAAACTTACTTTATGTCTTCAAGCTATTGTAGTTAATCCTGCACACTTAACTCAATAATATGGATTAGATTAATTAACCCATCAATTGACTTCATCATCAAAATCCGAGATTCAACAGTTGGGACTTGGTGGAATGGTTGGGGGATGAGGCGAGGAGCTTGAAATCTGCTCTCCTATGCTGAAGAACTTGAATAAGTATCTCTTCACCATGTATGTTATACTTGCTTCATATTAAACACTTGTCTTTTCCCTTTGCATTTCATTATTTCTCATGGCAGGCTTCACATTTATTGTTTTATTGTTCTTGATTCTTTCTGTTTTAGTTTTGATTAATGGTATTTCTCTTTCTGACTATTTTGCCTTTTGGGGCCTTTTTGATGGCCTCTGGAATTGATGAGCTGTGTTTGTTTTTTGTAATGCAATCTTGGAAGTTGTTTAGGTAGATTATGGATGGAAATTTTGGATGATTTCATATGCACTGTACTCTGACCAGATTATTTTTTGGTTAGGTTCAGCTTGTGTGGGACAGTCATCTATTAGAATAATTCAAATCATGCATGAGGCTCTTTGTCAATGTCCAAATTCATTCTTTACAAATAAAGAAGTGTTTCTTTATCTTTAAATCTACCTGGGTCATTTTCATTGTCATACAAATTGTTGTTTTCTTAAGTTATTTCACTTGTTGGCATTCCATGTGAATTTATTTTGCTTGTTACCTTTGCAGGTTATATATGGTGGTCAACCAAAATGAACAGTCTTTTGCCGATCACACATCTGACCAATTTAATCGTGAACACGTAAGACATTTGTCTTATGATGGCCAACTACATGTGAGGCCATTTGCTGAAGGCTCTACATGTGAGGACATTCCTGCAAAATCACCTGTTTCAGGTAACTGGAGGAAACATTTAGTCTGAAGTTACAGGGAGTTATTAGAATATATTTCCTTATTTTTTTTTCTTTTTCTGATGTAAAGATGAAGAGCGGGGTTTCTCCAGCTACCACATAGACTTTGAGAATGTGATTGCTGATCCTCCCTCCGACAACTCTTACAGTAATCTCAGTGGCAAACCTAGCTTCTCACGGGTGACAGGCAACAACAGTGAAGTTATCTGGTTAGAGAATGGCAAACGGTCTCTTTGTGATGATGAAACTTGCCTTTGTGCAAGTAAGCGTTTGAAGCGAGTGGACCAAAATTTTCAATTGGGTTCATCTGAAGATGTTTGCTTCAGTAACTCTAAGAAATCACTCTCAGGTAGTCATAGGACTTAATTGTTTTCATTCTTTAATCAAATAATATGTAATATTCTCAAGCAGATTAAAAGATTTTGACTGATTATAATAACATGTTTCTAGTCACTGCTGAGGACTTGAAAGATGGAGGAACTGCTGCTGTTGCTGAGGATGCTATTGATCAGACAACCACCAGCCACTGGTTTGCACAGAGTAGTAGCAGAGAAGCTGGTTTAGACCCACCTGTTCGGGTGCCTTCCTATCCATTTTGTTATGGTGATATCCGTCAAGCTGCTGAATTTGATCAGGTTGAAGAGATTTATTCGCCTGTTTTTGGTTACTTCGATCAGAAACATGTTGCTATTGGATCGAATCATCAGGCTGATGTTCCAGAGTGGAGATTTTTTGAATTTAAGAACCATATTGGGGATCATGAAGATTGTGCTTTTCCTGGGAGTTCACCATTATGTGATGATCATATAATTGAAGAAGATGACAGTGATAAATGGACTGGAACATGTGTAATGCCCATGCCTGATTGTGCTTTATTGGCTTCAGATTCTGTGGGCTTGCACTACGAGATGAATTGTGGATGCCTAGATGAGGCTTCAATCAGATGTGTGAGGCAGCATGTTGTGGAAACAAGAGAAAAGCTCAGGCGCAATTTGGGGCAGGATAGGTTTTTAGAGTTCGGTTTTGCTGATATGGGTGAGGTTGTAGCTGAAGGATGGACTGAAGAGGAGCAACAGTTATTTCATGAAATTGTGTTGTCGAATCCTGCTTCGGGGGGCAAGAACTTTTGGGATATATTGCCTAGGGTGTTTCCTGCTCGAAATAGCAAAGAACTAGTAAGTTACTACTTCAACGTATTCATGCTTCGGAAGAGGGCTGAACAGAATAGGTTGGACCCTTTGCACGGAGATAGTGATGATGATGAATGGCAAGAAAATGATGATGGTGAATTCACAATGGCAGAAGATGAAGACGAAGAAGATTCTGTGGTGGAGTCTCTTGCAGATCAAGACAATGTTCCTGGTGAGGAAGATGATATTGTGGAAAAGGACATAACTGAAGAAGCTGATGATGTAGAGGATTGTAATTATTACACCCTTGCCAGGAACAATGAAAAAAGGACCTGCGGTGATGTGAAAGGATGCATTGGTAGTGATCCGAGCCTTCCTCCTGGAATGCAGTTTACAGGAAGCAATTTGCACCATTGTGTGGAGGAACAAGACATGCAGGATGATTCATGCACATCCTACGAGGGCCAGCGTAATGGGGCTGATTCCTGTAATCCTGTCGATATATTTGACTCGCAACACAGCTTGATTGAAGATAATGAGAACTTCCACAAAGAGTACCAGAATGGTAATCTAAGTGGGTTAATGGATAATGGGTTCTTTGACAGTCTATGTGATCCAAAAGCATGGGATACGAGTTATTGCTGTGAATCAGAGAAAGATGACCTCTTACCAACATGTAATGTGATAGAGGAGGTATTTGGAAAAGAATGCTGACTGTCATGATTTAAGCCGGTATGATTACTCTTGGGTATTTTCTCCCTTTCTTCACCATAGGTGTATGCTGGTTAGTTTAGGATTTGCACCTATCCTTGTAAATTATGGAATCAGGCAGTCCTGCCTGCTTGCTTTAAAGAAGAGTGTTTGATGTGAGGGACAGGTACTTCAACAATGGAGTGAACCTCCTTTAGGCTCTCTGATAACACTACAAAGGCTAATCGGAATCTGGTAAATGAGGAAATGTTCCTTTTTGAATTATCGAATGTATTATTGGCTATCTAATGGTTTCTTTACTGTTTGATGCCCTTATCTGAAATTTGTTTGTTGTTTCTTATATGATGAGAGACTGAACACGACTTCGGTTTTTAGATTTGTGCAGCAATGTTGTCATGAGATGTACTCTTCCTACATCTTTTAGGTTTTGCAGCCACATATTGTTCAGTGTGCAAGGTTGAATGCAACACTGTGGAGTTCTTAAAAAGAAATTTGCTGCTGCAGCTGCAAGAACTTATTCCAGCTGAAGCCCATGAAAGTTCCGACGAGGTCTGATCGAAAGTGTTAAGAGTATTTTGAATCCGATAACATATTTACATATGCTATATTTCGTTGCGTGGACATATGGACGTGCCACTTGAAGGCCTCGTATATCGTTGACTAGTCGTTGTTGACTGCTCTTTTAACCAGTCAGCGTTGACCCCTGAGGACGCATCACCCCCGATTTTTGGATTAAATAGTATTTTTCTTGAATGATAGAAGCCAAGTATCGGGTCATTCAAAAAGCAACAATTAAATAAAATTTCAAGAGAGAATATTGTTTGATAAATAATAAAAGGAGCATGAGAGTTTTTTTGTAGTTTTTTTTTTTAAACAAAGAAAAAAAAATCACCCTAGTTTTCTCCTCACCGGTCCGTATTATAAGTCAAACGGTCAAATTCTCCCATCCTCATTCTTATAACCGAATGAGAAAACGCGAAGAGGACAATAAAAAAAATCTTTCCCTCCCCATTTTTCTTCTCACCGGTCCGTATTACAAGTCAAACAGTCAAATTCTCCCATCCCCATCCTTATAACCGAATGAGCAAACGCGAATAACCGAAGAGGACAATAAAAGAAACTTTCCCCTCCTCATCCTTATAATCGAACAAGCAAACTCAAAGAGGACAAAACAAGAAACCATTTTTGTCATCGTTTCGTCTTCAGTGCGGATCCTCTGTTTTTGCATGGATTTAGCTTCTCCGGATAAGAGATATCTGATGGTGTACATTTTGTAAGGAACGATCAAAGTTCTGGGCCTCTAATTAGCAGTTTGTTTGCCGTTAGTTCGACGAGATCGAACTCGGGACGAGGAGTCATCTTCTACTTTTTAACCTTCTCGAGCATGCCCACAGATTTGGTTTCGCGCCCACTCGATTGACAAAGTCGCTCGCCCTTTCCGGTTTGGTTCACGTTTCGATCGTTTCTCTTTGTAAGGAGGCGAAAAGAGAAGCGAGAGTGGTTTGGTATACTCTTTTTGTCCCCATTTGTTTGTCTTTTTTTTTTGCCTTAGATCTTCTTGAATTTCATTTAGTATATTCTACTTTGTAAATTTTTTCTTTCTTTATATTCTTTTTTGTAGTTTCTGTGATTGTTTTGATATCCGATATCTAATTTTGCATTAGAGTCAAGATCTGTTATTATTGTGCTTCATTTCCTCTTCTTATGTTTTGAAGCTACTATATGTGCCTTGTGTTGTTTTGTTAGGTAGAAAAATTTTAGATCACAGTTTACTGGAATTCTTGGTTTCTTCAATCTGTACCCGTCACTGCATTGCCTAAATCTGGCACAACTCATGCCTGTATCTCCAAGCCCAACCCTTTTGATTCCGATTCTGAACCTGAAATGAATCCTAAACTTGGAAGTTCTTCCTCAGGCCCTGTAATTGGTAAGAAAAATCCAGTAGGCTCTTCTTCTAGCTATGATGAAGATGAAGGAAGAGAGGCCTTGTCATATTCACATTTGATCTCTGCAGCTGCGAGAAACTGATATAAGAATGATTTTTTTCATGATGCAGGAGGATTAGAGAACCAATCTGTGCAGGAATTAGAAAATTATGCTGCATACAAGGCTGAAGAAACTACACAAAGTAAATGATCGTCTCAAGATTGCTCAAGTCATAAGGGAAGATGCCTCAGACACACTAGTTGATGCTGCACCAGCAAGGAGAGCAGATTACACGTACTCATGAAACCACTGTTAGCATTGATCATGACCTCAGTCGGGTATGCTCTTGGAACTTGTCTGAAACTTTTATTATGCATCGAGCATCTAAATTCAATATCACTGTTTATGGAAGCTAAGTCAACTTTCTGCAGTAATGCAGTCCAAAATGCACTACAGGATGTATAAAAATGTTTTTTTTTTCAATATATATGTTTTTCATGAATTTTCAATGCCTCTCTTTGTTCCGTGAACATTTGATGTTTATGTATTTTGGTCACTTGTCTCTCAAATATGTGAGACTTGGACATCTTTATTTTACAAATAAATATTCAGGAGAACAAATTGTGGTAATCCATGCTAATATGTAAGTTTTTGCATATCGGTTGCCTATGTGATATATGTTTGTTCTGGACATAGATTATTGTCGTCACTTTGTAGTCATGGTTTACCTATCAACATACCAAACAACTTTCTAGTAATTAGTTCAACTTACCAAATTTTTTAGTTGCATGGAGGAACCATAAGTGAATAAATTTAAACTTAATCATCTGAAAATATATCCTTGTATTAATTGATGTTTTTATTTAATTCATTTACCTGCCATTCCACTAAGCAAGATTTTCAACTTTGCTACTTGTAAGAATATTTTTCTCAAACAACCCCTCTACTAGCAAGGGGTATTGATGGAGCCTTGTGCATTGGTCGCCCTATAAGAATATTTCTCTATCCTCAGTGTTTAAAAAGAGCATTGCATTAAATAAAATTCAGAAGTTCTATCAAGTTAACCCTTTCATAATTCTTTTTAAATATACTTTTGTCAGTACAGTACATATTGTTGCTCCTGCTTTAAAAAAATATTGATGGGATAATTTTTTTTTTATATAAACAAATATAAATAGGTCGTAACACATAATATAATTAAACAGAAATCATAATCAAATAAAACACTAAGATTTATGTGGAAACCTCTCCCAAATATGAAAGGTAAAAAACAACGGGACAAGCCAGAGAAAATTCACTATAAAAATAATGAATTATAAATCTTAAAATCTTTTGTCCAAAACCCAAGCAACAATTACAAGAGAATAATCGGAATACAAAGATTACATCACTATGTATAATATCCAAAGTCTCTCCAAGTATAAATTTGATCTAACCTAAAATGAGAACACTGCTGGGATGATTAAGAATCATCTCTGTTCTTGTCTTATTCCCTTTCATTTTTTTTATTTTTCTGCTATTAACTATCATTACTGTTTTTTTCTTTTTCACAGCAACAGTTGCTCCCTTTTCCTGTTTTATTCATCACACCTTTGGGTTGCAACAATTTTTTTTTGTTTGTAAATCAATAATTTTTTTTTACTTAACTTGCCTTAAAAAGATCCTTCGATAAGACAGGTTTCCACAAATCCCATCAATCTTTTAAAAGATTTGAAGTTGAAGCAGGTCCATTGCTTTATCCTCACCATCCAAAAATAGCCACCACACCTGAAGGCGACGGTAGCTTATTTGAGAATTCAGATTAAACATTATTGAGGCTCCATGTAATCCAGTCGATGCAAGAAAAGTTCTGCAATCTACTTGTGAGTTCTGACTTTGAGCTTCCCTGATTCCATTTCTTCCTAATACACTTTTCCCTGGATTTCCTGCTTCGGTTTGCCAGGGAATCGGAAGTATCCATCATCTTTCCCTCTTTTTCAGCCAACTAACAACAGGTGTTTTGTATATTTCATTTGCATGTTGTTATTTGTGATGATGTTGATGTTTTGTTTCCTGTTTTCAGCCCATAGGGAGCGAGCTTATTGGTTTTCAGGTGTAGCTTCCCTTCCCTGGCATGATTTCCTTGCAGGGTGAGAAACTTTTGGGGAGTCTGGGGGGCTTTTTTGTCAAAAACTTGTAAGCCAAAGAAAACTCACCAGATAAAGGGCCCAGTTTTTACAACAGGTATGTACAATATATACATGAATTAGTAACACTTTGTGATGTTGGTTGATGTCTGGTGCTTGATTTGGCACTCCTATACTTGATGATTCCTATGAAAGAAAGCTAAACCACATGGATCAAAGAGAGAAGTCAAATCCACGGCATTATTCTGAACCCACATCTGCAATGGACAAAGTCCAGTTTTGTGTTTTTATGAATTTAAAATGACAAATATGAGGACCACTTACTTGTGGATACATTTGACTTTCTCGTAGATTGACAAGGCAAAACGAGATGACACCCTTTCAGACTTGAGTGATGTCTTGGGGCAGCTGAAAGGCATGGCCCTTGACATGAGTACAGAGATGGACAGGTGAGATATTCTTTTTTCTATTTTTGAACTTTTATCACATCTCTCTCTCTCTTTCTTTTTATCTATTCTTGTGCATATGAATTTGCTGAAAGAAAATTTATAGAAGATGTTGCTCAAAATCTGCCGTAGCGTTTTCTTAGTTGTGCTCCGCAATCAACATAATTTGAATATTTCTCCCCTCACTGAGATGTACAAAAGGATTTTTGATACTTTAATATTGTTTTGTGGCAAAAACAATGGATTTTGATGATTTTTTCTTTTTTATGAACATTGGATTTCTTGTTTCCTTAAAGATGGTACAGAGATCTCTAGTGTGATATATAGATATTTCTAGATAGATACATTACGAGTCAGTCTAAAATAAGAATCTTTAGCAATGGTTATCTGAGCCACTGAGTTTGCATTAACATCAATATTGACAAATTTATCCTGGAAATTGTTGGAAAGAATAACTTAGATCGTTCATCATATTAGGAGGTTGTCGGCTTTACCCCTACTGGTATTTGGTACTGTGTCAATGTGCCGCCATTACTGGTGATTAGAGCTTTGCCATCTTTTTAAATTTTACCATATACAACTTTTTATACAACAACATGATACATTTTTGCATAAATAAATAAATTTCATGTAAAGAAAAGAAGCTATTATATTTTACCCTCTCTCTCTCCTCTCTTTCTTCTTCCTATACCTACCTATCTATTCTTTTTACCTTGGAAATTGGTTGAAGATCAGTGGTTGGACATTAGTGGGAGAATTTGTGTCATTGACAGCAGACTCATTTGAAATTTTAGAGTTTTCCAACTTTGGTGTTGCAGTTGAGACGGTAGTTTTTGCATCCTTGCTTTAGTATAGCATTCATTATATGTATCATTATAAAATAAAGAAAGAAAGAAAAATGAGTAAAATTTGGATGTTTGATTCCTAAATGAATGATGCATCTTCACAACGTACAAATAAGTTTAAAATGAGAAAATTTTGCTTTATAAGAAAATTCTCAAATAAGTTTAGAAACCTAACATATTTTGATGAAGAAAAAGCAAGTGGTCATGGCCTTTTTTTTACTTTTCAATGATTATTGTAGCTTTATCATCTTTTATTTTCACCTCTTGATTCATTTAGTCCATGTAAATGTTGGTGTAAAAAAAAAAGAAATATATATATATATATATAATTATTTTTTCTGGGGTCATTCATTTCTATGGAACAATATGCTCGGTGTCGATGGAAGGGGTGTTGAGACATGGTGGTCAAATAAGAGAAATGTATGATATATTTATTACATCATACTTTTTGTCGGTTCCTAATTTCGTAGTCTCGTGCCATTGCACCTGCCCTTTTGCATGAGCTTTTGCATGTCTTTATCTGATCTTATTAAAGATAATTAGAAAGAGTCTGGTGTTATGCTATCTAATTCTCTCGTTTACCCTGAGTTCATGGATTCATATTCCTGCCTCTTGAATGTCCCATGTAACTTTTTATCTGGTGCCATAACTATCGTTTTGCTAAATGGAATCTCCTTGCTTCTTGTCGGGCAAAACAAGGCTTTGGATGTTGGGCTAAAAGCCCATGAATTTAACACATACTAGGCTTTAATAGCCTATAGCCCATCTCTCCTTTGACCTAACCCTAGATCCAAATTAGGTGGGTGTAGAGGCTGTGATTTTTTGAAGAGAAAAACTACAGCAACGAGGAGAAAAATTGCAGTAGCAACTTGATTTAAAAAAGGAGAGAAAAATAAGAGAAGAAAATGGAAGAAGACAAGAAAAATGTAGAGAGACTGTTGTCAATCATTCAGGCAATATTCTTATCTCAGGTTAAATCAGATCTATAGTAGATTCTTGCTGTGATTACTTGGAAAAAATTTGGATATTGTGCACAGTGACGTAATCCTTATATCCCAATTATTCTCTTGAGATTGTTGCTTGGGTTTTGGGCAAAAGATTGAGATTTGTATATTTATTGTTCTTATAGTGAATTATCTCTAGTTTGCCCCGTGGTTTTTACCCTTCACGTTGGAGGGGTTTTCCACGTAAATCTTAGTATTATATTTGATTATGATTCCATTTAATTCTATTGCATGTTATGACATGCTAGTATTTGTTCATATATAAAAGTTTATTTCTCTTTATATCCAATCAATTGGTATCAGGGTTGTGGTGACTTAATTTTTGTGTTTGAACATGGAGGCCGGTAGTGTTTCTCACATTATTAGCTTGAATGGAAACAATTGGATGATGTGAAAACCAAGAATAGAAGATATATTATATTGCAAAGACTTGTATGGACCATTGCAGGGGAATAGTGCAAAGCCCGCAACTATGACAGAAGATGAGTGTAAGAGGTTAGATTGAAAAACAATTGAGTTTATTCGATAGTGGCTCGATGATAATATCTTTCACTATATTTCTACTGAAAGTTATGCATATTCTCTTTGAAAAAAGTTGGAAGGTCTCTATGAAAGAAAAACAACTAGCAATAAAGCTTTCTTGATCAGAAAACTTGTGAACCTAAAATATGAAGAGGGTGCTTCTATTACTGAGCATTTAAATGAAATACAGAGTATCACTAACCAGTTATCCTATATGAAAATGTCTCTTGATGATGAGTTGCAAGCATTATTACTTCTTAGTTCATTACTAGAAAGTTGGGAGACACGACACTGCTAGTTTCCTTCAATAATTCTATGCCAGATGGTGTTGTCACTATGAGTCAAGTAACAAGCAGTTTGTTGAATGAGGAGTTAAGAAAAAAGAATTCAACAACATCTCATAACGATTCACAAGCACTTATCTCATAGAACAAAGGAAGGTCAAAGTTCAAGGATAGAAGCAATTCACGCATGGGTAGAAGCAGGTCAAGATCAAGAAAAGATATTGTTTGCTATAACTATGGTGAGAAAGCACATTATAAGAACCAATATAAGCAACCTAAGAAGAGCAAGAAAAAGGAAAAAGAAAAGTCTACAACTAAAATGCAGGGTGGTGATTATTTGATTTTGTCTCATTCTGATGACATTTTTTCTTGTGTGTGTCAGGATCTTGAGTGGGTGATTGACACAGGTGCTTCTTATCATGCTACACCACGGAGGAGGTTTTTTGCTACATACAGGTTTGGAAATTTTGGTGTTGTCAAGATGGGCAACTATAACATGACAGACATCATTAGCATGTGTGATATCCACATAAAGACCAACCTTGGTTGCAAGTTGGTGCTTAAGGATGTAAGACATGTGATTAACTTGAGGCTAAATTTAATTTCAGTTGGAAGACTAGATAATGAAGACTATAATAACAGATTTCACAAAGGGTAATGGAAGCTCAGTAAGGGTTCTTGTATTATGGCTAGTGGAAAGAAATGTCATATCTTATACAAGTTGCAGGCCAAAACTTATGGTGAGCAATTAAATGCTACAGAGAAAGACTTCAGCATGAAGTTGTAGCATAGGCGATTGGGACACATGAGCAAGAAGGGGCTGCAAGTTCTTTCCAATAGAGAGGTATTGCCAGACCTCAGAAGTACACATCTAAACCCTTGTATTGATTGTTTAGTTGGTAAATAACATAGAGTTTCATTTGCTAATCCTGCTTTGTCTAGAAAAATGTATGCCTTAGACCATGTTTATACAGATGTATGTGATCATTTGAAGACAAAAACTCCTGGTAGATCTGTTAATGTTCTTGACATCAATGGTGCACTTTATTTTGTCACTTTTATAGATGATTTTTTCGAGAAAGTTTGGGCCTATGCTATGAAGACCAAAGATCAGGTTATTAATGTATTCAAAAAGTTTCATGCCAAAGTTGAAAAGGAGATAGAAAGACAATTGAAATACATAAGATCAGATAATAGTGGTGAGTATACAAGATTGTTTAATGATTATTATAGGTCATATGATATCCAACATGGGATGACAGTTCTCGGTACATCTCAGCATAATGCTATTACAGAGAGGATGAACCGCACCATCATGAAAAAGATCAAATGTATGCTTTCACAAACTAAGCTACCTAAAAAGTTTTGGGATGAGGCTTTAAGGACTGCAGTTAATGTGATCAACTTGTCATAATGTATAGCCCTAAATGGTGATGTTAGAGCATGTATGGTCAGGGAAAGATGTTTCCTACAAGCATTTGAGAGTGTTTAGTTATCGTGCATTTGCACATATTCCAGACAATGAGAGGTAGATGGTAAGACTAAAGAATGTATTTTTCTTGGCTACTCATATGATTAGTTTGGTTATAGGCTTTGGGATCTAGAAAAGCAGAAGGTGTTTAGAAGTAGAGTTGTAGTCTTCTTTGAGGATCAAACCTTTGAGGATTTGAAGAAGAAGACACCAGCCAAGACTTCTATAGAAGGATTAGTAGATTGTGACCCAGTTACTCCTCCAGTATATCAGGGTGATGGGGGAGATGTGCAGGAAGATGGTGTAGAGCCTGATGTTGATCTACCTATAGGACAAGTTGAGCAAGAAGAAGTTGGAGAGCAACTTCCCGCAAAACCTTAGTTGAGAAGATCTTCTAGACAACGTCTGTTGAATCTCAAATTTTGATGATGAAACCAATTGATAGTGTTTATGATTTGATCTATGTTTTGAGTGATGCAGGAAGCTTCGATTAGGATGAGACAATTAAAGTAGGAAGAATCATGTTGGGCTAGAGGAAAACATGTCAGAAGATTGGACGTCGAGCCGAAGGATCGATCGACGTATCGACAGAAGGCTTCAGGCCATGGATTCGAGCATCGGGCCAAGAAGAGCATAAATTGTGCTAAGGAAATCGGATTGTGGAGGTCAATTAGCCGATTGGGCAATAGATCACAAGAGAGGACGATACGCCGAAGAATCGGACGAAGCGTCAATAAACCATTGATATGTCAGACAATTTTGACTAGCTTAGTAATAATTGTCTTGATCGAAGTAGGTTTTATATGTGTAGGATTAACTACGATAGTAAGGTAGAAAGTAAAATGAAGTCCCAGAGTCAAGAACGCGATTTCGTTGGGAGTTCGAGAGATCATCGGAAGTCCAACTGTTCGTTGGACATTTTGTTGGAACTGACCGAGAAGTCTAGGAGCTTGCTAGGAGTCTGTTGGAACATTGCCGAGAGATTGTTGGAAGTTCGCCGAAAGATCGTCGGAAGCTCGCCGGAAGAAACCTAGACTAACAGACTTGTTTAGCCTAGTAAATGTCTTAGATTTCGTAGTTAGCACATAATTGAGATTGAAATTAGGCTAACCCAATTAGGGGATAGTTAGGCCCATGTATGGACTATGTTGGGCCAAGTGAAAGGCCCAAATAGTGACCCAATAGGTGGTATCGTCGTGGCACAGTCTCCGAGACTATGTTAGGCGGTGGTACTGCCCAGACACAGTCTCCGAGAGGTTGTCAAGCGGTGGTACCACCAGTCTAGGCGGTGGTACCACTAGTTTGGATGGTGGTACCACCCAATACAGGGTGTCAAGCGGTGGTACCGCTAGACTAGGCGGTGGTACCGCCCAATGCAGTATTAGTGTCAGACTAACACTAGCGGTGGTACCACCCGTACCTAGGAAACCCGGGATGAGACATTTTTAGGCTCCAAGTTTGAATCAACTTAAAGCCTTGTTAGAACCCTAGCAGATTCTAAACTTGGGGTTGATCTCTTTAGGGGATCGGCCTCCTTGGAACTCTATAGGGGTTCCTCCCTCCAAGTTGCCGCTCAAAGGCTGCATAAAAGATTCATCTATTGCTTATCAAAAGAGGAGGAATACATGGCTATTTATAGGGCTTCTAAACCCTAACTCCTAATAGGAATCCTACTCAAGACTCATATTCCTTTACAACTCCTAAT
>LVTN01000756.1:114853-130296 GCA_001649415.1 Musa itinerans
AGATCCAATACCCACTAGGGGAGGATCCATTAGGGTTTGATAGGGGACCTCTATAAATAGGAGGGATTCAGAGCCTCATAGGCTAGAGCCTTTGCTTGCCTCTCCTATTCTCCTCCCCCTCTCCACCTCATCAGAGCAGGCCCTGGAGTTTTGAGGAGCATCGTCGCAGCCCTGCTGTGTGGATCACCGCTAGAGAGGAGGATGCTTGACCTCCTTCACCCTCTCCTAAAGATCTGCAAGGAAACAGGGATATACGATCTCCCTAGGTAACACAATCTACTCTATATGCAGTTCTAAGTTTCACGGATTTTGCGCACCAATCTTTGCATGACGACGAACATCTCTTTGGGAATAGGAGATTTTGTTTTCTTGTTCTTCCACTGCGCATGTGATGTCGCCCCCAAGATTTCCCAACAACAGCATTTTGAGCCCAGATGGCCTTGTATGGCACTTTAAATACCCTAATGTGTCGAGCATTCCCTACAACTCTCCGAGGCCTAGCACGGATGTGGTACAACCGACTTAGGCCAGCCTCAGTTGCATCCTTCAACCAGTTGGCCAAAGAATTTGAGCTAAATTTCCTGGCCAGTGCATGGCCAAGGCCATTTGTAGTTGTGCTCCTTGGCCTCAACCAAAACAATGACGAGCCACTCTCCCAATTCGTCACCCGTTTCGCTACTATGACCCAAGGAGTTCTTGATACTCACCCTTCTTTGCTAATGTGGGCATTTTTAATGGGTCTGCGATCGTCTAGATTCTTCTAGTCGCTAGTCGAATGACTGGCGATGACCATCCCTGAGATGCTTCAGTGTGCGAACCAATACATAGCTACCAAGGCGCTGGTGGTAGGAAGGCGCAAAGAGCATAAGAGGCCCTACCAAGAAGAAGGCTCGATCGACCCGACCTACCACTCTCGAAGCCCTCTCTCCCACAATTGAATTAATCCAGAATAGAAATCTTCCTCCAGATCAAAGAGAGAGGACTTTTAAGAATGCCCAACCCGATAAAGACCCCTCGGGAACTCAGAAATCGTTCAAAGTACTATCGGTTTCATCGCGACTATGGTCATGACACTAAGGAATGCCATGACTTGAAGAACCAGATTGAAGAGCTCATCCGTCGAGGACACCTCGGATACTACATTAGAAGGCCACGAGAAACCTCTCCACACCTCGTGGGTCCCGTTGAAAAGCAGATCGACGTGATCATCGGCGGGCCAGCCTCGGGAGGAGATACATCATCAGGACGAAAAGCCTATGCTCAGGCTATTGTGAAAAAATGCCCTAGACAATGAGAGGAGCCCAAGATCACCTTCCCTGCAGAAGAAACCGAGCAGCCCGACCATGATGATACACTAGTGATCTCGGTTAGGATTGTCAATGCTCGGGTCCAAAGGAACATGATAGACATTGGAAGTTCCACTGACATCCTCTACTTCAACACCTTCCAGAAGCTTGGCTTAACCAAAGAAGATCTTACTCCGATGACGCCGGGTCTGATGGGGTTCAAGGGAGACTCCATCTCACCCCTCGACATCGCCATTTTGTTGGTTACCTTTTGAAAAGAACCGAGATCCATGACTGTCATGGTAACTTTTATGGTTATGGAGCTCCCCTTGGCATACAATGTCATATTGGGTCGCCCGACCCTCAACAAGTTCAAAACTGTCATCTCCACCTACCATCGGGCGATAAAATTCCCAACCCGAGCTAGGGTCGGGGAAGTCCGGAGTGACCCTCAGGAATCAAGACAATGCTATATGGCGGCTGTAACACTACCCAAAAAACGAAAGCATGAGAAGATCGTCGCCGACCCTCGATACGTCACAAAACTGTCGCTACATCCCGAACCAACTGAACATACCCTGGAGATTCCGCTATACAAGAACCGACCCAATAAGATCGTGAAGATCAGGTCAGAACTCTTAGAGGAAGAATGAGTACAACTCATTAACTTTTTGACTAAAAATGCCGATGTCTTCGCTTGGTCGCCAAAAGACATGCCTGGGATTGATCGAAAAGTGGCACAGCACTACCTGAACATCTGCCCCCAAACACGACTAATGAAGTAGAAGCCGTGGAAGCAGGCCCACGACCAAAAAAAGGTGATAAGTGATGAAGTAGAGCAGTTGCTGGCAACGGGATTTATATTCAAGGTAAAATACCCCCGTTGGTTATCAAATATAGTCCTCGTTAAAATACCTAATGGAAGTTGGAGAATGTTCGTTGACTACACCGACCTTAACCGAGCCTGCCCAAAGGACTGTTATCCACTTCCAAGGATCGACCAACTGGTCGATGCAACCTCGGGACATGAGTTTCTCTCGTTCATGGATGCCTTCTCGAGATACAATCAAATCAAAATGGCCCCTGAGGATGAGGAACATACTGCCTTCATTACACACCGAGGAGTCTACTACTACATGGTCATGACATTCGGGTTAAAGAATGTCGGGGTGGCATATCAAAGAATGGTGAACAAGATATTCGCTCATTAGATCGGGAGAAACATGGAGGTTTATGTCAATGACATGATCGTGAAAAGCAAGTTCGCTTAAACTCATGTAGCGGACCTAGCGGAGACGTTCGAGACGATCAGGAAGTTCGACATGCATCTCAACCCTGCCAAGCGTGCCTTCGGCGTCGGTTCAAGAAAATTCCTCGGCTTTATCATCTACCAAAGGGGGATAGATGCCAACCCCGAGAAGGTTCAAGCCATCATCAACATGCAATCCCCCCACTCAGTAAAGGAGGTACAACGCCTAACTGGTAGACCTGCTGCTCTCACCTGATTCTTGTCCTAATCAAGAGACAAATGCCTACCCTTTTTTCGAGCTTTGAGAAGCCTGAAGGACTTTAGGTGGACCTTGGGATGCGAGAAGGCCTTTGCCCAACTCAAGGAACATCTCGTCCGACTACCCCGACTTACCTTGGTCGATCCAGATGAACCGCTCAACCTCTACCACGCGACATTTAAACATGCGGTCAGTTATGTCCTAACCATAGAGGATTCGAGGGTGCAACAACCAATCTACTACATGAGCCATATCCTGAATGGACTCGAGGCATGATACCAACCGATCGAGAAGATAGCCTTGACGCTTGTACAGACAGCCTGGATGCTATGCCCGTATTTCCAAGCCCACCCGATCCAAGTAGTGACCGACCAACCATTAAGGCCAATTCTATCTAAATTTGACATATCATGGTGGATGCTCAAATGGTTAGTAGAGCTCACAGAATTCGACATACAATACATCCCGAGGATGGCCATAAAAGCTTAAGCCATTGCTGACTTTGTCTCGGAGTTAACCCCTCCCAAGAACAATAGCGGCATGTACACCGAGCAATGATGGACCCTCCATGTGGATGGCTCGGCAAACATCAAAAGAGGAGGAGCCGAACTCATTCTAAAGGGACCCGATGGCCAACAGTACAGACACACACTTCGCTTCGATTTTAAAGCTACCAACAATGAAGATGAATATGAAGCGCTCCTATTTGGGCTTAGAATAGCCCTAGAGCTCCAGGTAAGAAGCATTGAGGTTTTCACTGACTCACAGTTGGTGGTCAGTCACATCAACGGGGACTATAAGGCTCGAGACATAACCATGTCCAAATACTTGTCGAAGGCAAGACAACTCGTTGGTCGCTTCTAACACTTTACGGTGACAAGGATTCCTCGGGCACAAAACACGCAAGCAGACGCATTGGCAAAGCTCACCTCGGGTCCAAGCATTGAACCGCCTCTTCCCGAGGTCGAGCAACTCCCTTGTCGAACCATCATGGCCAAGGATGTTGCCAAAGTTGATGTGACCCCGACCTGGATAGAGGAGATCCTCCGCTACAAGAGGGATGGAATGCTTCCGACCGACAAAGCTGCCTCCTAACGGCTTCGGCGTACACAAGCATGGTATTGCAAGATGAATGGATGACTCTACCGAAGGTCATTCACCTAGCCACTCCTGAGGTGTCTAGCCCCCGAGGAGGCCCAAGCGATTTTAACCGAGCTCCACAAGGGAATTTGCGGAGAGCACATTAGCGACTGAACCCTAGCCTTCAAAATCCTCTGACAAGGCTATTACTGGCCAACCATGCATCATGACGTCAAGACTTATATACAATGATGTCAACAATACAAAAAGCATGCTCAGGTGTAGCATCAACCCGCAATCTCACTAACCTCGATAAACTACATGTGGCCCTTCGCATAGTGGGGGATGGACCTCCTCGGCCCCTTCCCCCTAGCTTTAGGACAACGGAGGTTCCTCATTGTTAGGGTTGATTACTTCACGAAGTGGGTAGAGGTCGAGCCACTAGCGTCCATCACTAAGAGGTAGGTCAAGGGGATCGTTTGGAAGAATATCATCACCCGTTTCGGCATCCCTAAAGCCATCATCACTGACAACGGGACACAGTTCAACAATGCCAAGTTCAAAAAATTTTATGAAGATTACAGGATACAGTTGAGGTTTAGCTCGATGGCCCACCCTCAAACCAATGGTCTGGTTGAGGTAACCAACCGACCTCTTCTTGAGGGCCTCAAGAGGAGAGTCTTCAAAGCTTATAGCACATGGGTCGACAAGCTCCCAAGCATCATGTGTGCCTCCTGCACAATGCCAAAAACCGCCATAGGAGAGTCACCCTTTAGTTTGGCATTCGAAACCAAGGCGGTGCTCCCCCTCGAGGTAGTCTTCCCGACCCCTCAGATTGAGAACTTTGAAGAAGGTACATCGGACAAAGGCTTCCGCGCTAACCTAGACCTCGTGGAAGAGCAGAGAGCCTATTGGGAAATATTGGGGGGGGAGGCGACATCACATGCGCAACGGAAGAACATAAAACAAAATCTCTAATTTCCCAAAGATATGTTTGTCGTCGTGCGAAGATTGGTGCGCAAAATCCCCGAAACTTAAAAATTGCATAAATGAAAGATTATGTTACCTAGGGAGATCGTATATCCCTGAATCCCTATAGATCTCTTAGGAGAGTGTGAAGGAGGTCAAGTGTCCTCTCTAGCGGTGATCCACACGGTAGGGCTACGACGACGCTCCTCAAAACTTCATGCCTGCTTTGAGGAGGAGAAGGGGAGGAGAATAAGAGAGGCAAACCAAAAGGCCTCTAGCCTATGAACTATTAAATCCCTCTTATTTATAGAGATCCCCTATCAACTTAACCCTAATGGATCCCCTATCTCCATCCAACTACCCAAGCATCTTAGATTAATGGATCTCTATCCAATAATCTCTCATTGGCTCTTATTGGATCTCATCCATAGGATCCAATAAGATAGGGGCTCCGGCGGATATCTCATATTCGAACCTTTACTCATTGTAATGCCTACTATATATGTGTGACCCTCTAGGCCCAATATCAAGCTGGTTGTGAGTCATACCTGTCAGAACTCCTTCTGGTTGAGTGAATTATTATCTCCATAATAATTCACTTGACGGACATACTAGGCCACTACGCCGTAGTCCCCAGACGATACAGGGGAATCCAATCCATTGGACTTGTCTGTCCTCAGTTATCATATACCTATAGTCCGTCATCCATCTAATATCCCAAAGACCGTATACCAGGCATGGTGTTGTCAGACCCATACGGTTTCCACTCGAGTCTCGCTCTAATCGGATTCTCTCGGAGAACTCTTTCTCTCTCAATTCGAACAACCCTATCTAGGGATTTGTCTAAGCAAGAACATATGAGATATTCCTCTCATGATACTGAGAGTGAATGATCCTCTATCAATACTTAATAGTCCTCGTAAGGTTGGCTACCACTCCCGATGACCGGCTGTGCTAGATCTGGAACCTCCAAACCTATAAATATGATATCAAAGAATATAGTAGTCATATAGGACATCCTTGGTGTCTCAAGTCTAAGGACCAGATACACTATTGGGACTATGAAATTGCTATCTAACAATAAGGCATCATCAACCATCCAGCATTTTGTAAGCGGATCAATAAGTGAACTCATTCTCCAATGAACACTTGTACTGTATCCCTAGTGTCCCCACATAAGCAGCTATGAGACTAGCTGCATCCATCATATGGATGAGTATATAGCACACTAGTCTGTCCAGTTATCTCGATATCCCTCTTGAGTAATCTATGACCGGGATTATTTAGGATCTGTATTTAAAGGTGAATCGGTCTCATTATCGTGATCTCATTACGATCCGATTCCCATTGCACAGACCCATGAACATCACAATATATTCAAGAAACATGTAATATAAAGTGATAAAATGTCAAATAATAATAAGCAGAAAGACTGTGTGCCAAGTCACACGTGTCATCACTCACGTGATTAGTTTGCAGGGCACCTATGATTAGCAATATCCCACTTGACCTAAAGTTAATCACCTATGTGTCTGATCCCCCATCAGACCCCTATGACGCTCAAAGACAATATGAGATAACGGCTTTGTCAATGGATCTACGATATTATCTTCGGATGGAATTCTTTCCACTGCTACATCTCCTCGGGCCACGATCTCTCTAATAAGTTGGAACCTCCTCAAAACACTTCTGATAAGACATAAGTTCCTTTGCTTGATCAATCATCCCATTGTTGTCGTAATATAAGGGAATCAGCTCCTTGCTACCCGGTATAACTCCTAGATCTTGATGAACTTCTTCATCCAAACTCCCTCCTTTGTTGCTTCTACTGTAGCAATGTACTCCGCCTCTATGGATGAGTTAGTATTACTATCTTGCTAGGAACTCTTCTACACCTTGCCTTTGGCGATACCTCTTAGCCACTAGCCTTGCTTTATAAGCCTCTACCTTTCCATCTACTGTAATCTTCTTCTTGAAGATCCACTTATAATTGATGGGTACAATACCCTCGGGTGCATCAACTAGGTTCCAAATCTTATTAGAGTACATGGAATCCATCTCAGAATTCATGGCTCTTGCCTCTTCCCAGAGTCTACAATAGCCTCCTCGTAGGTCTGAAAATCAATATCCTCAACATCCTTTCCTCAAATATGTCCAACATATCTCTCAAGAGGATGGAAAACTCTACCGGACCTATGTAAAGTTGGAACTTATGTGTTAGGTACCTGAACAGACTCGGGCTGTGGAGTGGTGCTTGAGCTATGTTATCCAACCTTACTCAACTCTATCATGCTCCTACTATCTCTGTCAAGAATGTATTCCTTCTCAAGAAACACCGCTCTCTTAGCAACAAAGACCTTTTAGGCCTCGAGATGATAGAAATAATACTCATAAGTTTCCTTGGGGTATCCCACAAACTTGCACCGCTCCGTCCTCGATTCCAACTTATCAAGGTTGTGTCTTTTAACGTAGGCAAGGCAGCCCTAAATCTTAACAACCTTAAGATCGGGCTTTTTCCTTTTCTATATCTCATATGGTGC
Source organism: Musa itinerans (assembly GCA_001649415.1). Classification (NCBI taxonomy): domain Eukaryota; kingdom Viridiplantae; phylum Streptophyta; class Magnoliopsida; order Zingiberales; family Musaceae; genus Musa; species Musa itinerans. The sequence goes on from LVTN01000756.1 coordinate 122,237, forward strand.
AGGCACTACCGACTTAGTTGGAACTCTGTTCAGAAGGTAAACTACGGTCTCTATGGCGTATCCCCAGAATGAGATGGATATGTCAGGGAAACTCATCTAGACCGCACCATGTCTAACAGTGTACGTTTCCTTCTTTCAGATACACCATTGAGCTAAGGTGTATAAGGAGGTGTCCATTGAGATAGAATCTCATGGTCCTTGAGGAATTGGGTAAACTCTGTACTCAAGTACTCACCTCAACGATCTAATCGAAGAATCTTAATACTCTTTCCAGTTTGGTTCTCCACTTCATTCTTATACTCTCTGAATTTCTTAAGGACCTCGAACTTGTACTTCTTTAAGTACACATGTCCATACCTTGAGAAATTATCAATAAAGGTAATGAAGTAGGAGTAACCACCAATTGCATGAGTTGACATGGGTCCACATACATCACTATGTATGAGTTCCAACAGCTCAGTTATTCTCTCTCCAGTTCCACTAAATGGAGAGTTGGTCAGTTTTCCACGAAGGTAAGGCTCACAAGTTGCATATGACTCATAGTTGAATGGATCTAGATATCCATCCTTTAGCAATATTTGAATATTTTCCTTATGGATATGACCTAGCCTATAATGTCATATGTATGTACTGTTCACCTCATCTCATTTTCTCTTGGACACACTTACATTCATGATATATGAAATAGTATCTAGCCTAAATAAACCATTATGCACTATTCCTCTCGCCAATCTCCTCAACTTTGCCAGAATCTACAACAAATTGTAGATATGATAAGCAATACTAGTATCCAATACCAATGCACTATCAAAAAAATCTAACAACTAGAGACTGATCATGAATGTACATAAAGCTTCTCCAAGCTTTTGTTTCGCCCTCTCTGCAAGGTACTCTTTGCAGTTTCTCTTCCAGTGCCCATCTTTGCCGCAGTGGAAGCATTGGCCTTTGTCCTTTACCGGGTCTTTCTTAGCAACCTTTGCTTTACCCGATTTGCCCTTGCCCTTCTTAATGGACTTTTCTGCTTTCCTTTTCTTTTTGATTTTGCTAGTATAGAGAACTGATTTCTCTTTCTTGATAGTGCTCTCTACCTCCCTCAACATATTGAGGAGCTTAGGGAGAGTCACCTCAAGCTTGTTCATATTAAAATTCATTATGAACTGTGAAAAGGAATCTGGTAGGAACTAGAGCATAAGATCCACATACAGGTTATCCTTTAGGACCATTGCTAGACCTATGAGTTTCTCTATTCACTCAATTATTTTTATGACATGGTTCTGAATCAGTGTCCCCTCAGTCATCCTAGCGTGGAAGAGGCTCTTGGATATCTCATATCGCTGCGTCCTTCCCTATTTCTCAAATAGTTTACAGACATATAGGAGAATGGATCTGGCATCCATCTTTTCATGCTGTCTCTATAACTCAAGAGTCATGGAGCCCAACATGTAACACTAAGCAAGAGTAGAGTTATCTATGTACTTCACGTAGTGAGCGATCTCATCCTCGCTTGCCCCTTTCTCGAGCGTAGGCATCACTATATCAAGGACGTACATGATTTTCTCTATCGTGAGAACAATTCTCAAGTTATTGAGCTAATCCGTATAATTCGGACCAGTGAGGTGGTTGACATCAATTATGCCAAGGGATTTGAAAGTGACATTTTCTAAAAATAAAGATGCAGCAAAAATAAATAACATGTAGATTTTGTAAAAAAATAAACAATCAAGATATGAAGTTCTATCTTAATATGCTCTCACTATTTTACTAATGAGTCATGCGACACTCTCAGCACGTGAAACGGAAGTCTCCAATAGACTTCTAGTGGGGATCGAGATCCAATCAGTATCTTAATATAACCTCGAGGACTCGACCAATCACACTAAGCCCAAAAGGTAGGCAACTCTTGCCGATCACAACTCCTTGTGATTCCCGTCCTGTTCGACCTCCGAACCACCATAGTCTCAAGGGACTCGACCAACCATGATGTTTGGTTAAGTCAACACCATCGTTACAAGATGAGTCTGATTCGATGATATGCCCTCGAGGGACTCGACCAAGTATACCATATCCTTAGGTCACCGGTGACATCTCTATGTCATAGGCAAGATAGCAAATCATGATATAGGTGAGCCTCGAGGGACTTAACCAACTCAACCTACATCGAGAATCGATCCCTACGTATAACGATGGAAGGCCATGTGGGTCAATCTAATTGTCTCACGTTTATCGACTTAATTGTCACACACATACATATTTAATATATATCTACATCGCATGCAAATATATATGCATATCTTGTAGGTGTATAAGCAATCACATATCACATGAGCAATTACACCAAATGATCATGGACCACGGCCTAATGTGATCAGGCCTGAGCCAGTGGGCCTAATCACTCACATCAAGATATATGTGTGTAGCGGTGCATCTCCATGCCCTGTGATCGTCCATCTCATCCTTGTCGGTTCGGTCGACATCTCAACGCATCTCAATACATCACGATCGTCCGTCTCGACCTTGTGGGTCCGGCTATCGCTTCCACACTCCCGCTATACCTTCTCGTGTGATTACAATTTAATCATGGGCACACAGGCTCGATAATAAACGAGAAATAAAATGGAGGCTCGTAGGCCCCAATAATAATAATCAAAAGTACACACATCACATAGTCCATGATCATTCGTCCACATATCATACATCACATATACACATCATCATCATGTAGGACTACTAGATAATAATAATAATAATAATAATCAATTAAAAATTTTAATTAATTAATTATTTTTTTAAATCAGGGACATGTAAAAAAAATTTTGAATTGTGAGGAGTATTTTCATAATTTGGATAATGGACAGAACTTGAAATTTCTAAAATTTCGAGGGGCAAAACTATTTTTTGCCTAGAAAATGCCCTAACCCTTCCTTCTCCCTGCTTGCTACGGTCACCGCCACCCTACCAGTGGCGATCTGTGCGGCGGGGGCACCGCCCCTGCCCGCAGGCGCTGTGCCCACGGGTGGCGGCTACCCTGTGGTTGGGTGCCCCTACAAGCGGGCGCCCTTATAAGCACCGTCGCCCCTACAAGTGGTTTTGCCCATAGGTGCCTCTACCTGTGAGGGCTGCTCCCGCAGCCGCCGCCCGTGCGGTCGGCGCTGCAGGCGGCGGTCACCCCTGCAGGCCGCTCGCTCACGGGCATTGTGCCTACAGGCAGTGCTTGCGTGTCACGAACGGTCGTAGCGCAGTCGCAACAACTTCGTTCAACAAACCGTTCGTCGCTTTTGCATGCTTGTACAAAGACATGACAGCTTGTTTTGCATTGGTTTTGTGTGCTTTTGCTTATTTAAATGCATGTTCGAACAGGTTGCAGTGCTACAGTGCGATCGCTTACCGCGCTGGGCTAAAAATCCCCAAAATGGCTCCATTTTCACGTGCTAGGGGCTGTTTTCTGTAGCCTACTGTAGCACCCAAAACGTCAGCCATATTAGCACCCTAGAACCCCCCGGGTGGCACAAGGCTAGATGGGGCTTCGGTATATTATCGAGCACTGAGAAATCTTCACAAGTTCGCACATTAACTTGACGAGAACTTGCCTTTGTGCCCGGCACCCAGTGAGTAGTTGTTTGTGGACTTGCAACTGTTCATTCTACTTTCTAAAGTCCTTGTTTTCTCCTTCCTCTCTTTTCTCTCTTGCACTCAAAGTGCTTGCTGAATTGCTTGTAAAGCTTTCCTCTTCTAGAGATGTTGGAACTTATCAATCGCTTATTTTCAATCTAATCAACTTTCTGTTTTATAAGTCTTTCGGGACCTGTACGAAGTTGTAACTAGGCTAAACCTTTGTGGACGCATATGTCGCAAGGGCGCCTCATGACTTAGGCAATCTCAGCTAAGTCCAAGGAGTTGGCACAAGGGTACATTGCGACTTAGGCAACTCAAGATAAGTTCGCAACTTGGCCGCAAGGGTGCCTCACGGCTTGGGCAATTCTAACTAAGTCTGTGATATTATGGTATCAGAGCGGGCAAGCAATTTGAGCAAGCAGTGATGCAACTTCGCAATCTCGCCATGGCCAAGCATCGTGGCGAATCAAGCAAAGCGGGGCATGCCAAACTGTTGCCCCAAGTAGCCGCAGGTGCGCTGCAAGTGCAAACTCGCTCTCATGTCATTGGAGCTGATTTGGAGGATTATGGCAACGAACATGATGAGTGATAAATTGGCTACTCTCTGCGAGCGGAGGAGGTGCAATCTAGAGCACCAATCGGGAAGAAGAGCCATAAGGAGAGACTCACAGCGACGAAAACCTACTTGGTTGTTCTTGAAGCAAGCTTGGAGGAACTCTACCAAGGCCAACGAAGGCTTCTTGGGGTAGAGAGCTCGTAAGAAGAAGCTGAATCCTGAATCGACATGGTGGAGGCTCTAGTCGATCGACTATCGGACGACACCAAAGACTTCGTGCAACATCTGCACGAAGCCGTGGCAGAACTTACTTCTAAAGTGACAATGCTCACAAGGGCACTAAATGCGGGTGAAAGCAACACCCACGTTGCACCACCACAAAACTTGAGAGCACTTGAGCCGCATTGTTATGGGGTGCCAGAGAAGCTAAAGAGCTCGAGAATTTCTTGTTCGACATGGAACAATACTTTCGAGCTACGAGGCCTGATTCTAAAGAAACCAAAGTTTTGATAGCAACCATGTATTTGAATGGGGATGCAAAACTTTGGTGGTGAACCTATTAGGAGGAGATCCAACAAGGTCGGTGTCGGGTGGACACATGGAAGGACTTAAAGCGAGAGTTGAGAACTCAGTTTCTACCTGAGAACACAGAGTTCGTCACAAGGAGGAAACTAAGACAACTCCGCCAAAGTACTTCCATTCGAGACTACATGAAGTAATTTTCTGCACTAATATTGGACATATAGGACATGTCCGAGAAGGATAAGCTGTTTAGCTTCCTCGATGGTCTGAAGCCATGGGCGCAATAAGAACTACATCAAAGGAATGTCACCGATGTGATCGGGGCAATTGCTGCCACAGAAAGACTCATCGACTTTGTTTCCTCTGAGGACTTGAGAAAAAGAAAATAATCTTCAGGAAATCGCCCTCCAAAATATTCTCGTGGGAAGGAGCTCGGGGGTGAACAAAGGAAGAAGAGTTCCCACAAATGGCTAAGCTCAAAAGGCACGGCCCAAAAACCTGACAGATGTTTCTTGTGCAGAGGGCCATATATGGTGAGAGAGTGCCCATAGAAACAAGCACTAAATGCCTTAACAGCTTCTATCCATCCCCCCAAATCAAACAAGGGCAAGGCTATCACTCTTAGTTCGAGTAGTTCAGAATCCAATAACGACGATGAGGAATTGCAAGGACCTCGAATGGGAGCAATGCGTTTGTTGAATGTTATGCTGGGTCAAGTGGGGGAGAACATAAAGGCAAGGCCACAAAAAGTAGGAAGTAGTGAGTTGATGTATGTAGACATTAAGCTCAATAGCCAAATGACCTATGCAATGATAGACATGGGTGCTACCCACAACTTTATTGCCGATCGAGAAGTAAAGTGACTTGGGCTGATCTTGGAGAAGAACCCAAGTTGGATGAAGGCGGTGAACTTGAAGGCCAAGCGGATCTCCAGGTTAGCAAAGGGAGTCCCTATCAAGATCAAAACATGGAGCGGGAGCATGAACATGATGGCGGTGCCATTAGACGACTTCCAAGTGATTCTTGGAATGGAGTTTATGCACGCGATGAAGCTAGTGCCAATGTCGTTCCTAAACTCCCTATATATAATGGGAGGTGACAACCTCTGTATGGTTCTTGTCTCTTGGAGAGGAACTAGGGACCCCCAACAAATATCGGTATTACAACTGAAGAAAGGGGTACGAAAAGATGAATTAACATTCGTGGCTGCTATAAAGCTAGAGCCACTTGACGAGAAGGCCATTCATGAACCTGTTGTAGTGGCGAATGTCCTGAAGGAGTTCACAGACATTATTCACTCGAGTTGTCGAAGACTGCCGCCACACAGATGCGTGAATCATCATATCGAGTTGGAGCCAAGAGTGAAGCCTCTAGTGAGACCACTCTACTAAATGCCCCCTCCAGAGTTGGAAATGCTCATAAAGTAGTTAGGTGAACTACTAAGCGGTGGTCTCATCCGTAGTTCTAAAGCACCATTCAGAGCTCTAGTTCTCTTTCAAAAGAAACAAGATGGGAGCCTCCGACTATGCATTGATTATCGAGCCCTCAACAAACTAATGGTGAAGAACAAGTATCCCATCTCGCTTATCGCGGACTTATTCACGCAATTGGCCAAAGCCAAGTTTTTCTCCAAACTTGACCTCCGTCGAGATATTGGCAAGTGCGCATTGTTGAAGGTGACAAAGCGAAGACTACTTGCATAACCAGGTATGGAGTGTTTGAGTTCTTGGTGATGCCTTTCGACTTAACTAATGCTCCAACCATGTTCTGCACTCTTATAAACCAACTATTCAAGGAGTATTTGGATAAGTTTATGGTCATCTACTTGGACGATATTGTCATCTACAGCCAAACATTCAAGGAGCATGTCGAGCACCTTTAGACAATTTTCAAGGTTCTCAGGGAGAACACTTTATTCATGAAAAGGGAGAAGTGCTACTTTGCTCAAACAGAGATCTTATTCTTGGGGCATCAAATCGGTGATGGCTCTAGTCGGATGGACAAATCAAAGGTGAAGTTGTTGTGGAATGGCGAACTCCAAAGAAGGTGTCAGAGCTAAGATCCTTCCTTGGTTTCGTCAACTACTATCAATGCTTCATAGCCTTGGAGGTGGTGTGATAAATGTGAAGCTGCATTCCAAGATCTAAAGGCTGCTGTGTTGGAAGAACCAATGCTCAAATTGTCGGACAATGGGAAGCCCTTCGAAGTCCATACAGATGCATCAGATTTCGCTATTGGGGGAGTACTCATGTAGGAGGGTCATCCGGTGGCCTACGAGAGCCACAAGCTCAACAAGACCGAGCGACGATATCTGGTGCACGAGAAGGAGATGACAATGGTGGTCCACTGTCTACGAGTTTGGCGACACTACCTTCTTGGATCATGATTTGTTCTAAGGACAGGCAACATCGCTTTGAGCTATTTCCAAACTCAAAAGAAACTCTCCCCAAAATAAGCACGATGGCATGACTTCCCGACTGAGTTTGATATGGCAATGAAGTACAAGCCTGAAAAAGCAAATGTTGTGGCTGATGCATTGAGCCGGAAAGTGGAGTGAGTGAATGCCATACAGTTGGAGGGCAGAGGCCAAGCAAGTCAGTTGCACTCCAACTTCCTTTCCAGGATTTAGGATGGACTGTACAGTGCTCCCCAAGCACTAACCCTGATACAGTTCATTAAAGAAGGCAAGGCACGATGATTTTGGGTCCAGGAGGGACTCGTTTACACAAAAGGGAATAGGATTTATATTCCTCGAGTGGACAATTTGAAGCGTGAACTCTTAAGAGAGTGTTACAATTCCCTTTGGGCTAGACATCCAAGTATTCACAGAACCTTGACTCTCGTGGAGAGGGCCTTCTACTGATCGAAGATGGGGACTGATGTAGAGGAATATGTTCAAACGTGCCTCACTTGCCAACAAGACAAGGTGGAGCAGTGGAAGCTAGTGGGACTTTTGGAACCATTGTCCATACCAGAAAGGCCATGGGAGAGCATTTCCTTGGACTTCATATCAAGCTTGCTAGTAGTAGGGGGACTTGGATCGATACTCGTGGTGGTCGATCAATTTTCAAAGTATGTAACTTTCATTGTTGCACCCCTACACTGTTCAGCAGAGGAGGTAGCTGTTAGAACCCTAACAGATTCTAAAACTTGGGGTTGATCTCTTTAGGGGATCGGCCCCCTTGGAACTCTATAGGGGTTCCTCCCTCCAAGTTGCTGCTCAAAGGCTGCAAAAAAAATTCATCTATTACTTATCAAAAGAGGTGGAATACATGGCTATTTATAGGGCTTCTAAACCCTAACTCCTAATAGGACTCCTACTCAAGACTCCTATTCCTTTACAACTCCTAATTCTTCTCTAAGAAACAAC
>LVTN01000757.1:2041-20111 GCA_001649415.1 Musa itinerans
ACTTAGGTGCACTTTTAGCAATGGTATATGGGTTAGGCAACCTAGAAGGACTGATCCAGTTCCCCCACTAGTAGAACACCCCGAAACACCAATTTTTAGGGGAAATGAATCTCCTCCTCCGAGTCCCTTTGGTGCAGCACCTTCAGAATTAGCTCCTGCTTCATTTTCTGAAGATCCCATTATGGTAGAACTAAATCAGATCAAATCACATTAAGAGCAAATTCAATTACAGCAAATTGAAATTTTGAGGGAACTACCACAGATGAACCAAAAGATAGATGTCATGTATAGGAACTATGGAATTCCTCCTAGGGAATAATCGATGTATTTTCTAATTATGCTACCTTGACATGTGATCCTTATATAATTAATCTTAATGCCAAGTTAAAGCTTTGCCATCTCCTTTCTTGTATGAAGCTGAATTTTTCTAATGAGATAAATTTTTGTATGATCTTATGAATGCTGAATTTTGGATGATCAATCGTAATGCTGAATTTCTTTATGCTGAAAACTTATAATGATGATCACCAATTTTATGTTGAAAACCACATCTCTTTTTTATTGATGACAAAGGGGGAGAAGAATGAGCAAAAGATTGATAACTTGTGCAAATATGATAGCATGACATATATAAATTGCAAAAGCTAATATGTTGTGTAATGCAAATGTCATATGCATTGCAAAAAATGTCTTATATGCATCGCAAAACTTTTTGATAATATCACAATATAAAAGTTTTTAGATTGGTTGTCATTTCATCTCATGATCATATAAAATCATGCCTTACATTTATATCATGAGATTCATGTTGAAAGTTCATATCACTTGTCAAAATGATAATTATCTTTTATCGTTCGACTTGAAAATAATTTTCATAGCTTGAAATTATGAGAAATACGAAGTTTTGTATTTGCTCATGCTTATAGAGAATAACGATAAGTTCAACGGATAGAACTTATCGATTTAGGCTTGAATTCAAAGAGATTGAATTTAAGTATTTTTATCTTCTCATTATATGGCATATAGATAGGAGGAGTTATGTTTAACTCCGTCATTAATTGATTATCATCATAAAAAAGGGGGAGATTATTGAATCTCAGATTTTGATGATGAAATCAATTGATGGGTTAATTGATCTAATCCATATTATTGAGTTAAGTACGTAGGATTAACTTCGATAGCTTGAAGACATAAAGCAAGTTTACCGGAGTCAAGTTCGATGGATGTTCGAGAGTCCGCTGAAAGTCCGAAGATTCGTCGGAAGTGTTGCCGGAACCAACCGAGAAAGAATCGGGGACTTGCCGAAGGTTTCGGAAGTCCGCCGACAATATCATCGAAGGTTCACGGAGATCACCGAGAAGGTTCGGATACTTGCCAAAGACTCAGTGAACTCGCCACAAGACCGGGAGCCTGTAGGGAGTCCGCCGGAAGAAATCTGAGGGTGTATCGGAAGTCCGCCGGAAGATCGCCAGAAAGCTCACCAGAAGGAAACTCGACATTGCCAGTTAAAAACCTGCTTAGGACTATGTCTTAATTTTGTAGTTTGCATATAATTAGGGTTAGGATTAAGTGTTAATCCTATAACCTGGTTAGGGGCCAACTGGGCCCGAATATAAACTAGTTTGGGCCAAATTTGGAGCCCAGCCAGTGACCCGTAAGGACGGGCGGTGGTACCACTGATTGAGCGGTGGCACAACCACCGACAAGTGGTGGCACCGCCAACTCCGGGAACCTAAAAGAAATTCAAAATTTGGAGCCCAAATTTGAATTCTCTTGGGGTCTATAAATACCCCTCAATTCTCAGCAGAGAATACACCTTTTGAGAAGTTAGAAATTGAGATAAAGCTTTAGCAAAGTCTTATTTTTCAAAAGCTTAAGTGTTCACCTCCCTCTTTTTCTTTAAAAAATCTGTAAGAGTGTGAACCACTTGTAAAAAGATTGTAAGAGGGGTATTTGGTCCTTCCCCTTCAAAGTGATTTTCTAGTGGAAGTTGAGAGCCTCATCGAAGAAGGCTTCGTAAGTGGATGTAGGTCATTTGACCGAACCACTTTAAATTAGTGTGTTCCTTGAATGTGTGAGTGTTTAACTTTCTGAAACCTTATTTACATAGCAGCAAGCTTTTGGTTTTCATCTCCTTACTTTACTCGAGCTACTTTTACTAAGTCATTCCTTATCGCATCGAAATCTCTACACATTTACGAAATCATTTTCAAACTTATGAGTTTTAATCCGCTAAACTAATTCACCCCTCTTAGTGCCGCTTCGATCCTAACATATTGTTTATTAAATATTTTAAAAATAATTTTCCCATTGTCCAAATTTATGTTGATGATATCATTTTTGGTTCTTCAAATGAATATTTGTGTGAATCGTTTGCTAAAAGTATGAGTCAAGAATTTGAAATGAGCTTAATGGGTGAATTAATTTTTTCTTAGGATTGCAAATTAAACAACTAAGTGATGAAATTTTTATTAGTCAAACTAAGTATAGTTTAGATCTATTGAAATAATTTAATATGGATAGTACTAAAGCTATTAATACACTAATGAGCACTTCGACAAAACTAGATATGGACACTAATGGAGAATGTTTTGATCAATAGACTTATAAGGGTATGATAGGTAGTTTATTATACCTCATAGCAACTAAACCCGATATCATGTTTAGTGTTGGACTATGCCTTAGATTTCAATCTAATCCCAAGCAATCTCACTTAAAAGCTATTAAAAAGATTTTTAGATATCTAAAAGGAACTCCTAATCTAGGATTATGGTGTCAAAATCGTAAAAACTTTGAGTTACTTGCTTATACCGATGCTGATTTTGCTGGTTGTCAATTAGATAAAAAAAGCACATCCAGAACATGTTAACTCTTAGGCCATGCACTTGTCTCTTGGTCTTCTAAGAAATAAAACTTAGTTACATTATCTATAGTCGAAGCTAAGTATATAGCAATAGGCGCATGTTGAGTATAAGTTATATGGATGAAAAACACTTTAAAAGATTATAAAATTTATTTAAAAATATCCATATAAAATGCGATAACACTAGTGCAATATATTTAACTAAGAATCCCATTTAATACTCTAGAACTAAACATATTGATATTAGGCATCATTTTATTAGAGATCATGTTAATAATCATGATATATCTTTAGAATTTATTAATACAAAGCATCAATTAGCAGATATTTTTATAAAACCATTGAATGAGGAATAATTTGATTTTACTAGAAGAGAATTAGGCATGTTAAACCTTCCAAATGCATGAATTACTTTATACATTTTTTGGATTTCTCAATTTTTCGTAACTTGAGTTTTCTTTTTAAATCAAGATCGTTTTCTATGCTATTTACAAAAGGAAGTGCCTTGGTATTCACAACTTGATTCCTAATTTTTTATGTGATGATCATAAGTCCTTCCTCCTTCTATTTGCAAAAGAAAAGCCTTGATTCATGGATCTTTGGATTAATGACGTGATTTTGTTTGTGCGATAATCAAGTCCTATGAATCCTTCTTCTTTCAATTTACAAGAAAAGGGATTTAATTCATGAATTTTTTTTTGTGTGCACATTTTAATCTTTTTGATGAATCCTTTCTCTTTGCTATAGTAGAAGTTTGATTCAATGAAACTTATTTTTCATGGATTTGGTTCTTATAACTTAGTGTTTCTTGTGATGAATGAATTCCTCCCTTCTTCTTCTTCCTCTTCTTTTTATTTTTATGACAAAAGAAAGAAAGAAACTTACACATCTCAAGAAGAACCAAAAAGTGCATGCACATCTAAAGCAATAATGCTACCTTGCCCATTTCAAAAAGTAGGAGTTATCATGCAAAGTTTTTGCTTAACTTCTCATTCCACAAATTTACTAGCTTGCATAAATTAGTGTAAATCTTACTTGAATAGTTGAATGATTCTCTTTTTTGTTGATGACAAAGGAGGAGAAACGATGAATGAATGGTATCATGACTAAAATGTTGATTTAATTTTGATATCATGCATGAAGTGATAAATGCTTAAAATTTTAATACTTTAGTATCATGTATGTTATGCCCAAAGTGATGTTGATTTATTTTTGGTATCATGCATGAAGTGAGGATGAAATGTAAGGTTTTGAAATTGTGCATGTTTTAATGATGCACAACATATTGAAATTTTGATATGATATATTACATTTGATCACTATGATGGAAAGTGTTTAACATGAATTCAAAGGTTGTGATTCTTTTCGAATTTGAGTTTGCTTTATCTCAATATGGCATACAGATAGCGGCAGTTAGGGATAACTCTATTATCAGTTGGTTGTCATCATCAAAACGAGGGAGATTATTGAATCTCGAATTTTGATGATCACATTAATTGGTGAATTAATGATCTAATCCATATATTGAGATAAGTGATGCAGGACTAACTACGATTGTGATAAAGGCAAAGTGATTAAAAAAGAATCGAAGTTGGGCTGGAGTCAATGATTAAGCTTGATGAAATGGGAGATACACCAAAGGATCGAACGATGCAATGAAAGCTTGCTGGAAAATCAAGAGCTCACCGGAAGATTAACGAGAGTTCGCCGAAAGATTGCCAAAAGTTCATTGAAAGTCTCGTCGGGAGTTCAGATGAACAATTGATATGCCGGACAACGAAGATTGCTTACGTTTTAATTGTCTATGCCTTTAATTGTCCTAGTTAGGGTTTTAATTTGAGATAGTTTTGGAAGAAATTCTAATAACTCAATTAGGATCCAACTAGGCCCTACTTACTTTCATTACTTAGCTACTCACTTCACTTTACATTTACTCTAAGTCATTACTTTCCGATACGGGCTTTGTCGAAATGATTTTATCGAATGAAATTTTTTAAATTGATGTAATTTTGCATAACCACTAATTCAGCCCCCCCTCTTAGTGTCGTATTGATCCTAACAATAAGTTCTTCAAGTGAAAAATTGTTTAGGTCCTTTGCTTCTTGTATTGCCATTACTTTTAGATCCCAACTTTTTGGAAGGGACCATAGAATATTGTTTACAAGTTCAAGATTAGAAAAATATTTTCCAAGAGCTTTCAAACTATTGACAACATCTGTAGAATAGGTGTACATGTCAACAATAGGTTTGCTTGGCTTTATTCGAACAATTCAAAACTATGCATCAAAAGATTGACTTTAGACTCTTTAACTCTACTTGTGCCTTCATGTATGATTTTGAATGTCTACCAAATATCATGCATAGTTTCGCATATACAAACCCAATTAAATTTATTTTTATCTAGAGCACAAAACAAAGCATTCATCGCTTTAGCATTCAAAGAAAAAGTTCTCTTCTCTAAATCATTACATTCATTCATTGGATTAAAAGACTTTTGAAAACCACTTTCGATAATATTCCATAAATTCAAATCCATAGAAAGCAAAAAAACTCTCATTTGTATTTTCCAATAAGTGTAGTCTGTCATATTGAACATAGGAAGACGAATGATAGAGTGACCCTCTTGAAAGCCGAAAAAGCCATCTCTCTTGGGTGTTAAACTAAACAGAGAGAAACTTGATTCTGATACCAATTGTTAGGACCGAAATTGGCACTAAGAGGGGAGGGTGAATTAGTGCTTCGATAAAAACCTTGACGATTCGAAAGCTTTCATTCAATGAAAAATCATGTCGAGAACGTTGAAGATGTGCTTGACTTAGAATAAGTGCAATAAGCAATTAAAGCAATATCAATGACAATAAAAAGTATAATAGAATTGTAAATCAAGTTTTATAGTGGTTTGATTGTCGTGACCTACATCCACTCCCGATTCCTCCTTCGTTGAAGCCATCGACGTCCACTAATGGTCTTCCTTCAATAGTCAAAGACCAACTACCCTCTTATAACTCTTTCTCCTTTTCACAAGTTTAGGAGACAACCTTTACAAGTCACTCACCCCTCTCTTAAACTGAAATAAACACTTAGAGCTAGAGGAGGGAAATTCTCATAAGATTAACTAAGCAGGATTCATGCTTGTAATAATTTATCTAGATTGAAGTAGTTATGATTATAATTAAGTTGGTTTTAGGTGTAACTATGCCAACTCAATAAGGGGCCCATTGGGCCTGAGTTAGGGCTGTTTTGGGCCATGTGAGGCCCATGCAGCAACCCTTAGTAGGCCCAAGCGGTGGCACCACCTGGGACTCGACCTCCTAGGTTGTCTGGGCGGTGGTACCACCTAGACACAGTCTTCAAGACTATGTCATGTGGTGGTACCACCTAATATCAATTGTCACCACCGCTAGTTGTTAGTCTAGTAGGCGGTGGTAACACCAGTACCCCGAAAACCTGAGATGAGACCATTTTGGCTCTAAATTTGAATCCATTTGGGGCCTATAAATACCCCACTCATTCCTCCTTTTCCCTAATTTTTATTCGTGGTTGATGTATTAACTAAGCAGGAATGAGTGGGGTATTTATAGGCTAATAACTTATAAAATTATATTAAAGAATTAATCTTAAATGATATTAAGAAAAATAATATTCATAATGATATACATTATTAGGAGACTTAGATAATTTTGAAGAAGAATCTATTTTGAATAATTATGTGAAAGGATAGGATAATATTGTTTTAGATATCCCTATAGTTCCGGGTTATATACCTGAATGTAGTAATACTATTCCATGTGAACACTAGATCTATCTATACTTCATCTAAAGGTGAAATATAGATGATATCAATAGTTTACCATATCTTGAAAACTCAAAATATTAATATTATTTTATATTTTATAGTGATACTTTCTTCCATGCACTCTCATGCTTCTAGTGACTTTATAGACTTTGATTCAAATTATTCAGAATAGACAAAGCATATGCAATTTACACTAAGTGTATTATATCTTGACCTAGCATTATTTGTTAAACGACTCGTAGACTTAACTAATAAAAACACTATAGAATAAATTAATGAAATGAATATTTGAGAAAGATCTAATAAGCCTAGTTTAATGTTTATAATAATGATAATTGTAAATAATATAAAGACTTAATTACCACCTATAACTAGCACTAAAGAATATTTAAGGGCTATAGGCGACATATTTAAATATGTTGATAAGTCATTGGCTAACACATTAATGAAAAAACCAACTATGGCTTAGTATAATAACACTCGTGGGATTCAGGATTACATTCTCAATATAGCTAATAACACTATAAAACTTAAAACATTAGGCATGAATGTAGATGAGTCTTCCCATGAAGAGTTTATTCTTAATTTTCTTCCTCTTGGCCCATTCAAGATTCACTATAATATAAAATAAAGATAAATGAGACCTAAATGAGTTGACTCATATATCTGTTTAGGAAGAACTAATATTAAAACATGAAAGATCTTATAATATTTTGAATATTACTCAAAGAGCTAGTAATAAGAAAAGAAGATTGAAGCATCATCTACCAAATAAGTAAAGTACTTATTTGTGGTAAGAAATGACATGTGAAAAAGGATTACAATAAATATTAAGCTTAGGTTAAAAAAAAAGGTAAAAACTTGACCTTTGTATATTTTGAATCAAACATTATATAAGATCCTTCTAATATTTGGTGGATTGATTATAGTCCTTCAACTTATATTATCAATAATATGCAAGAATTGTTTTCAACTCGAATGCCAAAAAAAATAAAAGATTTATTATTATGGAGAATTGTCTTAAATTGAAAGTGAAAACAATAAGAACTCATCATTGTTAGAACCCTTTTATTTTATGAGCTTTTGAATAATGTTTATTAAGTCTGTTTAGTTCAGTTAGAGTCGGGTAGAGGTTTATTTAATCTTTAGTTCAGTTAGAGTCCTGGTAGACTCTAGGTAGAACTATATAAGAGTCCAAGTTTCTTTTCGGCAATCAATCAATCAATCAATGAGACAATAAAATATTATTCCAGTTTATGGACAAAACCTGAGGAGGCCGATCCCCTTGAAGTGATCAAGGAGGCCGATCCCCTCGAAGCGATCATTCCCTATTCCCATCTTTCTTTGATGATATGACCTTAGGGTTTTATCATTTAGTATCGGAGCAGTGATCCTTGATGTTCTCGCTATTCTCACTGCAGTTATCATCATCTAAAAAAAAAAAAAACAGAAAGAAAGAAAGAAAAGGCCGGTAGCCACGCACGCAATCAAGAACCCCTGCTTCCCCTACTTCCGGCAAGCCCACCATCACCGTTGCTCTTCGGCCAATGACCACCATCGCCATCACTGCAAGATAACTCCATCGCTACCACTACTTCCCGACCGCTCGCCACCGCTCGATCACCACTGCCTGCCTCCCAGCTGCAACCCTAGCTACCTCCCCTTGTGTCGCAATCGTAGCCGCCGGTTGCCTCCCTCCTTGCGGCGACCCTTGGTGATGTTGCTCCCAACTGTGCCACCACTGTTGCCAGCCGCCACAATCTTCTCCTCATCGATCTCAGCCCTCGGTGATCCTTCCACATCACTAGCGGCTCCTTCTGCAATGCGACAAAAATAGAGCCCTCTGTTGCCGTAGCCCCCGGTCAATCCTTGCCGCGACCCTCGCTGCCTCCTTCTCCACCGTCGGTGCTGCTTCTCGACCGCTCGACCACCACTGCCACAGCTCCCCGGCCACCAACCTCCTCCTCTCCAGCACCCCGTGCTTCCCTTCTTTCCCACTACCGCTGCAAGGCAACTCCTCCACCACCACCGTTGCTTCCCAGTCGCCACTGTTGCCTCTTAACCCTGGCAACAACCTTTGCTTCTATGGTGCAATAGAAATAGAGTATCCTCTGTAGCCGCAACCGTCGGTCCCTTTACTACTGCGAGCGCCGGCTGCCACCACTATCGCCACTACTTCCCGACCGGTAATGGTTGCCACTGATTCCTCATTCCTACTGTAGCCTCAACCCCAGCCACCACTGCAACCTCAACCCTGGCCACTTCAACACCTCAGCCCCCTTGCTCTACATCATTGCTGCAGCCGCTGGTTGCCACCACTATAGCCTCAACCCCAGCCACTTCAACACCACCACCCCCTTGCTCTGCATTATTGCCGCAGTCATCGATTGCCACCACTGCAGCATTAACCTCGGCTGCTTCAGTGCCACCTCCCTCTTGTTCTGCCTCCACTACTATAGTCACTGGTTGCCATCACTGTAGCCTTAACCCGACTGCTCAGTGATCGCTTCCTTACGTCGTAGCTGTAGTCGCTCGACCATCCCTCCTTGTGGCGATCAAAACAAGGCAACCACGACAGCCACAGCTATCGTCGTTTCCTCAACCGCATGTGATCCTTTGGTGTCACCAATGCCTCCTTCCACAGTGTGATAGAGACAGAGCAATGCTGCCTTCCATTCACGTCGTCACAGCTATCGTAGCGGCGAGCCCTTAGTGGCAACACCACCATTGTTGCCTCCCAGCCCTCAGCAACATTGATCCCTCCACACAAAGATCGCAATAAGCATCGTTGCCTCCCACATAGCGACCGCAGCTACATCCCCGTATCCTCCCAATAACCCTTCATTCCCACAATGCTACCACCGACTACGTCAGAACAGCAGCACTGAATAGGACAATGATTGATGCCCTAGTCCCGACACCAGAAATAGGAGTTGAGATTACATATTGCAGTCTTATGCAGTGGCCACTGATAACTCAGTGAAAGCACAAATGGAAGCATCGAAAATCAAAATTGAGAACCGACTGCAAGAAACACTTAATGATTTCAAAACGAGCCTACTGGAGAGCCTTAGCAAATTTCAACAAGATGGGGGCTCAAGTTCTATGTTGCACAAATCTAAAAATATAGGCACCAAAATTTGTCAGACTTCAATAGTGTTAGAATATCAGAACAAATTTGAATGATTGTCAAATCAAGCCAGAGATTGGTCTGAATGACAACTTGTGAGTACATTTATTGAAGGGCTTAATCCAGATATTCGGTGTGAAGTTAAAGCTCGATAATCCTGCACTATGATTATTGCGATATCATTTGCACATTTACATGAGGAAAAAATCAATAGGAAAAATCATGAAAATAGAAGTGACAACAACCAAATGATCAGCAAGCCACCTGCTCTATCCATTCCCAACCAAAACCCTAACACCCAAAGACTAACCCAAGAAGAACTTAAGGAAAGATCAGCAAAGGGTTTGTACTATAATGAAAAGTGGAGTATGGATCACCGATGTAAACAAGGTCAACTTCTGATGTTTGAGTCAATTGGAGAGGAACCAAAAGCTAAGAATGTGGACTCCGATCATGAAGGTATATAGATTCTAATGAAGATGTTGGACCTACCATATATACAATGCATGCATTAACCGGCTACTCTGACCCACGAACTATGAAAGTTGGCGGAACTCTGGAACATCAGCATGTTATAGTTTTGATTGATACTAGAAGCACTAACAATTTTATGGACAGTGAGACTATTGACCGATTGGCCCACCATATTGAAGGCTATGAAAGATTCAAAGTAAAGATCGTTGATGGATGGATTTTAACTTATGATAGCAAATGTTCAAAGATAAATTGATTATACAAGGTCAAGAGTTTCTTGCAATGATTACTACACTGAAAAATAGACATATTACCTACACTATCAAAAAGTGAAGACCAAACTTAATTGTCAACAGGTTATGATACGTTGTAGATAGCCTATAATTGAAGTACTAAAAGAGAAGCTCCTCGAGTTTGATACTGCTTAGCCTTGAGGACAAGGCTAATTTGAAGAGGGAGGAATTGTTAGGACCCTTTTATTTTATGAGCTTTTGAATAATGTTTATTGAGTCTGTTTAGTTCAGTTAGAGTCGGGTAGAGGTTTATTTAATCTTTATTTATTATTAAGAGTCCAAGTCTTGGTGGACTCTAGGTGGAACTCTATAAATAATGATGTAACCCTTTCTTTTTGGCAATCAATCAATCATTGAGACAATGAAATATTATTCCAGTCTATAGACAAAACCCAGGGAGGCCAATCCCCTCGAAGTGATCAAGGAGGCCAATCCCCTCGAAGCGATCATTCCTTATTCCCTTCTATCTTTGACGATAAGACCTTAGGGTCTTATCAATCGCCTATGCCTAAAGATAGATCATCTAATAGATTTTGCAAACACATATTATGTTCCTATTATTTCTAGAAATTTAGTTTCTTTATCTAGAATTGATGAGTTAGGATATTGTCTTTCTCTTGGTAATGATAAACTTAGTATATTTTAAATAAAAGTTAATTCTAAAATTTTGTATAATAGTTTGTATAAACATTGCTGAGTTTGTAAAGACATTAGTGACCTTACAATCAAATATTGGATGAAACATAGTTTTTATGATGAGAAATTTTTTATTTTATGATTTGGGGTATATCTCCAAAGAAAGAATTAAAAAATTAGTGAAAGATAATATTTTGAAAGATTTAAACTTCAATGATTTTGATGTTTACATAGATTACATTAAAAGAATGTAAACTAAGCATATAAAGAAAAGCACTATAAGAAGCAAAGAACTCCTTGAGATTATTCATACTGATACTTGCAAACCATTTTATATTTTATATTTCAATAGAGGGAGGTATTTCATTACATTTATAGATGATTTGTAAAGATATAACTTTATGTATCTAATATATAAAAAGTCTTAAGCTATGATACTCTTGAGGTGTATATAAATGAAGTCAATAGATAATTAAATAGAAAAGTTAATTGTCAGATCTAATAGGGGATGAATTTTATGGCAGTCAAGAGATAATTAAATAGAAAAATAAGATAAATGTCTTCAATACACCTTATTAGGTGTGTCAAAGTACAATAATATTGTTGTAAGATGAAATTGTACTCTTATTAATATGTTTAGGAGCATGGTGATTTATTCCTCTATACTTGAGTCAATTGTTAGGAAATATGGGGTGACATCACATGTGCAGCGGAAGAATAGAAAATAAAAATTCTAGAATTTCCCACAGAAAAGAAGGTTTCATCATTGTGTGAAAATTGATGCGTAAAAACTCGTGAAACCGAAAAATCGCACGGGTTAAGGGATGTGTGTTACCTAGGGAGATCGTATATCTCTAAAATCCTATAGATCTATGGAAGATGATGAAAAATGTTAACTGTTCTCGCCTCTAGCGGTGATCCACATGGTAAGGGCTACGAAGAGACTCCTCAAATCATTGCACAAATCTCCTCTTCACACACACCACGCAATCAAGAAGGGGCCAGCCCTTCTTGTTGTCCACATGCCCCAAATAGGGGCTACTGGCAAAGGAGGAGAAGGGGAGAGGAGTATAGGAGGTGGCAGCCAAGAGGGTCTAGCTTATGGCCCATTGGTTCCCTCCTATTTATAGAGGCACCATATCAACTTAACCATAATGGATCCTATCATATTGGGTACTGGATCTCCATTCAACTACCTAAGCCTCTTAGATTAGTAGGTTTCCACCCAATAATCTCTAATTTTCTTTTATTGGATCTCATCCATAGGATCCAATAATTCAATGGCTTATTGGATATCCAATAAGATAGGGGCTCCAACAGATATCTCATATCTAAACTTCTACTCGTCGCAACACCTACCATATATATGTGACCCTCTATGCCCAATATCGAGCTAGTCATGAGTCATACCTATTAGAACTCCTTTTGGCTTAATAAATTATTATCTCTATAATAATTCACTCAATTCATCGACTACGGACGTACTAGACCACTACGCTATAGTCCCCAAATGATACAAGGGAATCTAATCCTTTAGACTTGTCTATCCCAAGTTACTATGTATTTATAGTCTCTCATCCATTAATATCTTAAAGACCGTATTCCGGGTATAGTGTTGTAAGGCTTATATGGTTTCTACTCGAGTCTCGCTCTAATAGGATTCTCCTGGAGAACTCTTTTTCTCTCAATCCGAATGACCTTAGCTAGAACTCTTTATCTGAGTAAGAACACATAGGATATTTCTATCATAACATCTATAGTAGATGATCCTCTAGCGATACTCAATAACCCTCATAAGATTGGCTACCACTCTTAATGATCGACTATGCTAGATTTGAAACGTCTAGGCCTATGAATCTGATATCAAAGAGTGAAGTCCTTATATAAGACATCCTTGGTGTCTCAAGTTTAAGAACTAGATACACCATTGGGATGATGGAATTGCTGTCTAATAATGAGGTATCATTAACCATCTAGCATTCCATAAGCAGATTGATCAATGAACTCATTGTCTAATGAGCACCTACATTGTATCCCTAGTGTCCCCACATGAGCGGCTATGAGACTAACTGCCTCTATCTTATCTTCCAACTTCGGGAGACTTGCTTTAGTCCATAAATGGACCTAAGCAATCTGCACACCTTATTTGGACTTTCTTTGGACCTAAGCAGTCTCTCAAGTTGTATCATATACACCTCATCCTCGAGGTTATTGTTGAGGAATGTGATTTTTACATCCATTTGTTAGATCACATAATCATAGTGTTCTACAATAGCCAATAGAATTCGGATGGATTTTAGCATAGCTATGGGTGAGAATGTTTCATCATAGTTAACACATTGCCTTTGACGATACCCCTTAGCCACTAGCCTTGCTTTATAAGTCTCTACTTTTTCATCTACTCCAATTTTCTTCTTAAAGATCCATTTGTAACTGATAGGTACGATACCCTCAAGTACATCAATAAGATTCCAAACCCTGTTGGAGTACATGGAATCCATCTCAGAATTCATAGCTTCTTATCACTTCCTGGAGTCTATACTCATAATAGCCTCCTCATAGGTCTGAGGATCAATATACTCAACATCCTCTCCTCTAATATATCTCACATATCTCTCAAGAGGATAGGGTTCTCTATCGAACCTACGTAAAGTCAGAACTTATATGCTAGATACTTGAACAGACTCGGGCTGTGGAATGGTGCTTGAGCTGGGTTCTCTAACCTTGTTTAACTCTATAATGCTCCCACTATCTCCACCAAGAATGTGTTCCTTCTCAAGGAATACTGCCCTCTTGGCTACAAAAACCTTTTGGTCCTCGAGGTGATAGAAATAATACCCACAAATTTCCTTGGGATATCCCACGAACTTGCACTACTCCGTCTTGGATTCTAATTTATCAAAGTTGTGTCTCCTAACGTGGGTAAGACAACCCTAAATCTTAAAAACCTTAAGATTAGACTTCTTCTCTTTCCATATCTCATATGGTCTAGACACTACCGACTTAGTTGGAATTCTATTCGGAAGGTAAGTTGTGAACTCTAGGGCGTATCTCTAGAATAAGACATGTAGGTCGGTGAAACTCATCATGGACCATATTATGTCTAACAGCATACGATTCCTTCTTTCGGATACACTATTGAGCTGAGGTGTATAAGGTGTCCATTGGGATAGAAAGTCAAGGTCTTTGAGGAACTGGGTGAACTTTGTACTCAAGTACTCACCTCCTCGATCTGATCAAAGAGTCTTGATACTCTTTCCAATTTGGTTATCTATCTCATTCTTATGCTCCCTAAAATTTTCAAAGTCTTTGGACTTATACTTCATCAAGTACCTATATCCATACCTAAAGAAATCATTAGTGAAAGATTTCGGATTCCTCCTTCGTTGAGGTCACCGGTGTCCATTAATGGCCTTCGTTCAATAGGCGAAGACCAACCACTTTTTACAGTGCTTTTTCCTTTTCACGGGCTTAGGAGATAACCCTTATAAGTCTCACATCTCTCTTGAATGATCTCAACACTTAGAAAGGGAGGAGGACTCTAGCACTTGTTACAACACTTTAACACTACACTCAAGAATTCAGAATTATGCCAATACTTTCGTGCCCTTTCAAGCAAAAAAGGGTAGAATATTTATAGGCCCCAATTGGCATCAGAATTGGAGCCAAAAAGTGTCACATCCCTAGATTTCGTGGTACTAGTGGTACCATCACCATTATTGGGCGGTACCACCACCTGATACTTGACACTGGGTGGTACCACAGCCTAGTCTGGGTGGTACGATCGCCTAGTCTAGGCGATACGATCACTTGACAGAGCTCAGAGACCGAGTTATGGTGATACCATCGCTTGACAAGGGCGGTACCACCACTAATAGCATTAATTGTCAACGGTACCATCGCCTAGAGCACTTGGGAGACCGAGTTACCCAGGCGGTGCCACCGTCAGCCCTGGTGGTGCCACCAAGGGCCATGATTTCAGGTGCTAAATGGGTTGTTTAATCCGGCTAAATTCAACCCTATTAAGGGCCTAGTTGGCCCCTATCTGAATTAGTGGGATTATCTCCCAATCCTAACTCGACTAATGTACTAACTATGATTAAGGTAAGCGATTAGTCTAGTATGTCAATATCTCTAAGCGATCCTCCGGCGAACTTCTCGGCGAGTCTTCCAACGTATTTCCGACGAACTCCCGATGAACTCTTAGCGATCTTCCGATGATCTCTCGGCGAGCTTCCGGCGACGAACTCTCGGTGATCTTCCGATGAACTCTCAGCGATCTTCCGACAAACTCTCAGCGATCTTCTGTCGAACTCTCGACGATCTTCAGATGAGCTCTCGGTACATCGTTAGAATCTTCGATTCCAGCTCATCATCTACTTTAAGCCTTACTACTATCGTGGTTAATCTTGCACACTTATCTCAATACATAGATTAGGTCAAATAATTTACCAATTGATTTCATCTTCAAAATCTGAGATTCAACAATCTCCCCCTTTTTGATGATGACAACCAATTAGTGAAGGAGTTAACCTTAACTCCCCCTATCTATATGCCATAAAAACTTGAATTCACAACCTCGAATTCAAGTTTTGATTGTGCATCACCATAATTTCAAGTCATCAAGATATTAAATGCATAATCACTTTATGTATGATAAAATAGCCTTTTATCACTCCTTGCATGAAATATCATCATTGTAGCACTAAAAAATTCACATTGTTAAGAATCCGATTATGCATCATTTGTATAATAAAGAGATCACAACTTTATAGAAATTTTTAGCATTGAATAGATCACAATAACATAGAAATTTTCAGCATTGAATAGATCACAACATCATAGAAATTTTCAGTACAGAGTTTCAACATCAAAGCAACATTTTAAGATCAAAGTAAACAACATAAGATTACAATATCAAAGTAAGCAACAACATTAAGGTAAGCACAATAAAAGAGAGGGTTTTTCGTCCACTTCTCTTCCTTTGTCATCATTAAAAAGACATACACAGCATATTCAGGTGGTGGCAAGTCAAAATGTCTAAACAAGGTATCAAGCTGTTGATGAATCTGCTGCAACTCAGTCAAAATTTGATCTTGACATTGTTCGAGTCTATCTTAACGTTGTTCAAATCGATCCATTCGAGTCCCTCTGTCATCAATAGATGAGGGGGGAACTTGCTTTGCTGGAGGTGTTGCCTCTAAGGGACCAGTAGGAGGAGATTGATTACCCCTAAATATTGGTGTTTTAGGTTCTGGTTCAGGTGGGAGGGGATCAGTCCTTCTAGGTAATCTAGTCCATATCCCATTTCTGAATATACACCTTAATCTTCGAAGTAGGTTTCTATTTATGACATTTATGTTAGGATCAAGAGTCCGAGGTCGGCACTAAGAGGGGGGTGAATTAGTGCAACGGTAAAATCTACGTCGATTTGAAAAACTTCATACGATAAAAACCATTTTCGACGAAAAATCGATTTTGGAAACTTAACTTGAAAGCATATGTAATGAATTGAAGGCAATAAGCACTTAAGGAGGTTTGCAGTAAGGTAATAGCAAGAATAAAATGTAAACCAGAGAACACAACAATTTTATAGTGGTTCGATCGTTGTGACCTACATCCACTATCGGTCTTCTTTCAATAGGCGAAGACCAACCACCTTTTACACCCCTCTTCTCCTTTTACCGAGTTTAGGAGATAACCCTTACAAGCACTAACACTCCTCTTTTACAGAATTCTAAACTTAGAGTGGAGGAGGGAAATTCTAAAGAGATTGTAACAACGTTTTCTTACTTTAAATCTCTTTGTGCTTGTATCTTTTAACCGGGGATGAGAGGGGTATTTATAGGCTTCAAGTTGATTCAAACTTGGAGCCTAAAACTTTCCCATCCTGGATTCCCTGGGCACGGGCGGTACCACCGCCAGCGTTGGGCGATACCACCGCCCAGTGTCAATCTGACACCGACACTGGCTTGGGCGGTACCACTACCCAGGTCTAGTGGTACCACCGCTTGGGGGGCAATGCTGGGCGGTACCACTGCCTGGCACCCTACTAGGAGTGGTACAACCACCCAGACTGGTGGTACCACCACTTGACATAGTCTCGAAGACTGTGCCACGATAGTAAGACTTCTTGGGGCACTGTTTGAGCTTCTCATTAGGCCCAACACAGTGGTTACATGGGCCTAGCTAGCCCCTAATTGGGTTGGCCCAAATCTTAACCCAATTATGTGCTAACTATGAAATCTAAGACATAATCTAAGCTAAACAAGTCCGTAAGTCTATCCTTCCGGTGATCTTCCAGCGAACTTCCGACGATCTCTCGGCAATGTTCCAACGGACTCACGACAAGCTACTGGACTTCACGACAATCTTCTTGGTGAGTTCTGACGAGCTTCTCTGGCAAGCTCTAAGACTTCTCGACTGGTTCTGACAGAACTTCCGATGAACGTTCGGACTTCCGACGAACTCTCGAACTCCCAACGTGATCTTAATCTTGACTTCGGCACTTTATTTTGTTGCATGCCTTGCTATCGTAGTTAATCCTGCACATGTAAAACACACTTCAATCTAGACAATTAATACTAAGCATTAATCATGTTGTCCGGCATGTCATTGGTCTCTCGACGCTTCGTCCGATTCTTCGGCACATCATCCTCTCTTGCGGCCTATTGCCCAATCGGCTAGTTGACTCTGTAACTCCGATATCCTTTGCGCAATATCTGCTCTTCTTGGCCCAATGCCCGAATCCGTGGCCCGAAGCCTTCTATCGATACGTCGACCGATCCTTTAGCCCGACGTCTAATCTTCTGACATGTTTTCCCCCAGCACAACATGATTTTTCCTGCTTTAATTGTTTCATCCTGATCGAAGCATCC
>LVTN01000757.1:38319-50866 GCA_001649415.1 Musa itinerans
CCACCACTCTCAAACTATTCTAACACTTAGAACTTTGAGAGGAGCTTACATAAGATTGCAGTAGCGTTTCTATCCATTTTTACTCTCAATACTTGTGTACATTAACCAGGGAAGAGAGGGGTATTTATAGGCTTCAAGTTGATTCAAACTTGGAGCCTAAAAATATCTCATCCCGGGTTTCCCGGGCACGGGCATTACCACCGCCAATGTTAAACTGACACTGACACTACGCTGGGCAGTACCACCGCCCAAACTAGCAGTACCACCGCTTGGCACCTTGCTAGGGGCGATACAACCACTGTGACTGGCAGTACCATTGCCTGACACAGTCTCGAAGATTGTGCCATGATGGTGGCACTTCTTGGGACACTGTTTGGGCCTCTCATTAGGCCCAACACAGTACTTACATGGACCCAACTGGCCCCTAATTAGGTTGGCCCAAATCTAAACCCAATTACGTGCTAACTACGATTCCTAAAACATATTCTAAGTTAAACAAGTCTATAAGTCTAGTTTCTTCTAGTGAGCTTCTAGCGATCTTCTAGCGAACTTCTGACGATCTCTCGGTAATGTTCCAACGGACTCCCGGTAAGCTCCTGGACTTCACGATGATCTTCTTGGTGAGTTTCGATGAGCTTCTTTGGTAAGCTCCTGGACTTCTCGGCAGAAGTTCCGACGAACATTTGGACTTCCAACGAACACTCGAACTCCCAACGAAATCACGTCCTTGACTCCGGGACTTCATTTTGCTTTATGCCTTGCTATCGTAGTTAATCCTGCATATGTAGAAATACACTTCGATCTAGACAATTAATACTAAGCATTAATCATGTTGTTCGACATGTCATTGGTCCCTCGATGTTTCGTCCGATTCTTTGGCGCATCGTCCTCTCTTGCGGCCTATTGCCCAATCGGCCAGTTGACTCCGCAACTCCGATATCCTTGGCATAATATCCGCTCTTCTTAGCCCATTGCCCGAATCTATGGCCCGAAGGCTTCTATCGATACGTCGACCGATCCTCCGGCTCATATGTACTTCACGTAGCGAGTGATCTTATCCTCGCTTGCCCCTTCCTCGAGCGTGGGCATCACTGTATCAAGGACGTACACGATTTTATCCATCGTGAGAACGATCCTCACTAATTTGGACTAGTGAGGTGGTTGACATCAAGTATGCCATATAAGGGATTTGAAAGTGACATTTTCTAAAAATAAATATACAGTAGAAATAAATAACATATAGATTTTGTAAAAAATAAATAATAAAGACAAGGACTTCTATCTTAACTTACTCCCACTATTTTCTTGCGAAACACACAACTCCCTTTGGTATGTGAATCGGAGACTCCCAATGGATCTCTAATGGGGATCGAGATCCAATCAACGTCTTAACATAACCTTGAGGGACTCGACCAATCATGCTAAGCTTGAAAAGGCAAGCAACTCTTGCCATTCATAACTCTTTATGATTCTTATCCTGTTCGGCCTCCGAACTATAATGGTCTCGAGGGACTCAACCAACTATGATGTTCGGTTAAGTCATCACCATCATTACAAGATGAGTCTGATTCGATGATATGCCCTCGAGGGACTCGACCAAGCATACCATGTCCTCAGGTCACCAATGACATCTCTATATCATAGGCAAGATATCGAATCACAATATAGGTAAGCTTTGAGGGACTCGACCAACTCAATCTACGTCGGGAATCGATTTCTCCCTATAACGATGAAAGGCCACGTGGGTCAATCTAATTGTCTCATGTTTACCGACTTAATATTATCGAGAGAGAGAGGATTTTGATTTAGTTTCCTAATACGATGTGTCACACATATACATACTTAATATATATCTTCATCGCATGCAAATATATATACATATTTAGTAGGCGTATAATCAATCGCACATCACATGAGCAATCACACCAGATGATCATGGACCACAACCTAATATGATCAGGCCCGAGCCAATGGTTCCAATTACTCACATCACGATCTATGTGTGCATCAATGCATCTCCATGCCTTGTTATTGCCCATCTCATCATCATCGGTTCCGTTAGGATCTCGATGCATCTCCATGCATCGTGATTGTCAGCCTCGTGGGTCCCGTTGTCACCTCCACGCTCTCGTTGCGCCTTCTCATGTAATTATAATATAATCACAAGCATGTATGCCCAACAATAAATGAGAAAAAATAGAGGTTCGCAAGCCCCAATAATAATAATAATCACAATAGACACATACATCACATCACACGGTCCATGATCATCCATCCACATCACATGTATACATCATCATACAAGACTACTAGATAATAATAATAATAAATTAATTAAATTATTTAATTAATTATTCTGTAGCCCTTTGGGGTACCCTACCTTAGAGTGCCCCATGCGGCCAGGAAACCCTAACTGCTGGGGTTACCCCTATGGCTAGGAAACCCTAGTCGCAAGACTACCTTGGGCGGCCAGGGATCCTTGCATATCTATTTATAAGAAAATTTTACATTTATCGGACCAACTAAATTTGTATCAAAATATTTAAAGTTAAAAATATTATATGTGTAAGATAAAAGAGATGGACCAAAAGGATAATTTTATATGGCTATAGATTTTTGCACCCTTAGGCCTTTAAATTAAATTGTTATCTTACCGAATATTAACTCAGACTCATCAATACATAGCATTAAGTTTGCGAGTCTCATTAATTATAAGTAATATGCTCTGTACCAAAAAAAAATCGAGATAATCATTTACAATATGTACGTATCCAAAAAAAACAATGTACATAAAATAGTTTCATATTACTTGCCCATGAAGAAAACCCAAATTTTCATTATGTAATAAAAAACAAAATACAGCCAAAGAGTACTCTGTGCTGATTTAACTCTGGTCTAACTGAAAATCTCTTTCAAAATAACTGTAGATATATGAGAAGAAAATAATATCTAATTAATTTTCTCTTTCCATGAATCAGAAACCTTCTGATACATACGGTTTATATAAAGAAATCCATCTTTAATTTTAAATATTCTTGTTAATTTCTTATTATCAAACGAACTCATTCTCTATAAAAAGATACTAATAAAAAATAAACCTAGATTTATTGTGATATCCATTGAATGTGAAGTCCATATAACTTTGACGCATGAGTTCTTTTTGGGCTCATTACCTACATAAGATTGCAGCTACGGTTGAGAGTGAAGCAGGACGACTGTGTGGACCAAGCACAACTTGTTGCTGCCAGCGTTGCTAACAGTGTTTGTCTCTAAAACCTAAAAGAAGCTTCAAATATTTATGTGTCTAAGATAAAGAGGAATAGATTAAAACAATAATCTCATATCAGTAAGAGTTAAAGAAGTTCATGCTATATTTATTAGGTCAAGTTCATAACATAAAAATTTAAAATTTTGAATTGAATTAGTACATGTCTTAATATATGTTAATGTTGATTGCGTTTAACTCAAATTTATCATGATTAAATTTCCAACATAATACCAAAGCCACATGAATAAAATTTAATTTAAATTAATTAATTTTTTTTAAAAATATTGATCAAGATTGGATTAAGTAATATCTTAGGAATAAAGAGAAGACAATCAAACACATATATAAATAGGGGAAGATATTAGAAGAGATCGACTGAGATGAGAGACCCATATTGTTAATATACTAGGAGTGACAAAACATATGGAAGCTTAAGCTTTTGAGGTGGAAGTGATAATTGACAGATTGTTTGCTACTTTTCTCTGGTCAAGCGATTAATTTTATTTTTAGGAAAATATTTTAATTAGATTTTGGATTCGAAAGACAATAATAAGTTAGAACGTAATGGACTTATGATTCTTTCGATCATCTCATAAAATCATAGGATCGGACCGGTATATACCAATCTAAAGCCATAACCATCACTATAACCCGTGTTAAGTGTGGCGTATGAATCAATACTTGTGATAGGCGAGTCCATCTCTTTTCTGGAAAGTGTACCATTTTGACGAGATAAAAGACAAAGTTTCCTTCGCCAACCTGGAGGGGAACGGAGTGCATCAATGGAACCCACAAGTGGCATCTCCAATCACCGGGCAGGTAAGTGAGACGAGAAAGCCAAGTCCGAGTAGCATCTCCAGTCAATCCACGTGTCGCTTAAAGCGTCCCCGCCTCCGACCTGTCCTCCGTCTCTCACCCTAATAATGCTGCCTGTCATTCGCCCCTTGCACTTGGTCCCACGTTGAGCCATGACTGTGATCCCACTTGTTATATATTTTTTCCCCACATTTTTCTGCCGTTCCAAGCACACGAGTCGAGCCTATTCACATATTAGACTCGATTCAATTAAAGTAGTGGCTACTATGATGGATGTACCTCGTATCAAATTTAATACCCTCGTCATTCTCCTGTATATTCATATTGATTCTATATGCTCTATT
Organism: Musa itinerans; assembly: GCA_001649415.1. NCBI lineage: Eukaryota > Viridiplantae > Streptophyta > Magnoliopsida > Zingiberales > Musaceae > Musa > Musa itinerans. The sequence continues at coordinate 42,748 of LVTN01000757.1, forward strand.
AATTTACTCATTTGTACCTGTAGGTGGTCATTCACAATGACGTCATCGCTTATCGTATCGCGTGTTATTGTGGTTGGTCAAAGACTGGTAGTTCTGAAATAAGTAAACAAATAATCCTAAGAGGTCCAGAAATTGAGATTGAGAGACGGGGAGTGCTGTTTGAGCTTCCTCCTCCGTTCCTGGAATGGAGTGGGGAAGGCAGAAGTGTGAGTTGCTGAAGGCCCTTGAGGCCCTCAAGAAGGCCTCCAAGGAGATCGAGGCTAACCCCGTTGGCGCCGCCGAGAAGAGCGACGACGGATGTGATTCCCCTTCCATGAAGGCCCTCCTCCAACTCCAGAGCGGCTCGTGTGACCTCCTCTCCGGCGACCCCCAACTCGCCAACCTGTCTGATCTCCTCAACCGCCTCAGATGTCTCGCGTCTTCGATCCGCTCCTCCTCGTGCCGCGACGACGACGAGTGTGGGCGTAGTGGTGGTGGTAAAGGTGGGATACTTGGATCGATCCGATGGCTGAGATCTAGCCACAGCCACGAGATCTCGCGCCTGGCCGGGTCGATAGGCGCCGAGATCCAGTCGTGGATCGACCGGGAGAGCGCCGACCGCCTCGTCTCTGCCCTCCGTTCAATCTCCCCCTTTGTCGCCCGTGGCGGGGAAGTGGAGGAGGAGGAGGAGGAGGAGGAGGGGGAGGCGCTGGTGCGCGCCCTACAGGCGCGCGTCTCACAGGGCTTCGACCGCGGCCTGCAGGACGTGCTCCTCCGCTCCGGGGCCTTCGCCGCCGTGGAGTCTGCCCTCGCCGACGCGGCAGCGCCGAAGCGGGTCCGCGAGTGCGCGGCCACGGCCGTGCTCGCCCTCGTCCGCTTTAACAAGGCCGTCTTCGTGGGCCCAGTCCTCATGGGCCCCACGGTGGGCACCCTTGTCTCCATGTCCTCCGCCTCCGCGTCGGCCGCCGCGCTCCGTGCGCTCAACGGGCTAATCAGGGCCATACGGAGTCCGCTGGTGGACGAGCTCCATGCCCGAGGACATATCCCCCGGCTCGTTGGCCTCCTTGGCGGAAGCGTCGCCGTCGAGGTGCGGATTCTAGCACTGGACTGGGCGCTAGAGATCGGCTACTTCGGCCGGAAAGAGGCCATCGACGCAATGATTGCGGAGGGGCTAATCAAACGGCTGACGGCGCTACAGAGATCAGACCTGGGCGGCGCCCTCATCGAGATGGATGGCGGTGGCCGAGGAGCGGTACCGGTGGGCCAGCTGCGGCGGGGGCGGGGGGGGGGGGAGGAGGAGCGGCAATTCCTGGAGGCGCGGCCGTTCGCGAGCTGCGTGTCGCGGTGGGCGGTGCAGGTGGAGGTCGGGGAGGGACTGCGGCAGCGGGAGAAGCGGGAGATAAAGAGGGAGGTGGTGGCAAGGGTGAGGGAGGCCGCCGCCTCGGAGGCGGAGGTGGCCACCGCGCTGGCCGAAGTGCTGTGGGGGTCCACGCTCTGGTGATGCGCGAACCAGACGAACAAAGAACGTCATGTGACACGTACGTTATGGTCTTTGTTCCGTGTGGTTTCATCTCGTCTCACGCATTTTTATTCTTCTGGCTTCGTTAAGGGAAGAAGGGACAAAAAGCAGCCGTTGGGGCTGGAGAGATGGTTAGCTCTAGTGCATAAAGAAGTGCTCCAGGGTTGGAGTTGGTTGGTATTGAATGTTGATAGATCAAAGCTTGTGAGTGATGAAAAGTGATGCGCTATTTTGATGGTCAATTATTGTACAAATGTGTCTCATTTTGTGTTTAAATGGTTTTATTACCCAAATGAATTTCATTACTGGGTACTAATTTAGCATATATATATATACATATATATATATATATACGCAAGAAATTCATATATATATATATATAGACATATATATATATATATATACATATATATATATATATATACATATATAGAGGTGGCGGGACATATTTGTATTTACGTCATTATATATAGATCATTCATCCACCTGGTGGTGGATAGATATATATAAATAGGTGGCGGGACATATTTGTATTTACGTTATTATATGCAGATCATTCATCCACCTAGTGATTGACAGTATCGTTTGAGTTTGTCTTGTCATTATAATTATTTTAATTCAATCGTGATCCGAGACCGTTGTTGTATTCATTCACTATTATTCCTCACCATCATAAATTAATTTGAAACTAAAGTTGAAAACCTTAGCTAATCTAAGAATTCGTGTTATATCTTCAACCATCATGCTTTGAAACTGTTAGGAGATTGTGACATAGATATTCAAAAAGGAATATGAATATTTTTACTTAGACGTATATATTAATCACTAAGTTTACTTAAACATATTAGTTATTCCAAAATAAACAATCTATAAAGCGAAAAAGATAATGATTACGATGATGCCTTGAGTGATGGTCTGTCAATGGTGTCACCATTCGTATAGTCGATTACGTGTGAGACTTAGTAGAAGTGATTGATTATGTAGTGTCATCGATAGTTTATACGAAGTTGTTGGATGTAATATTTTTTTAATATTTATATTTTTTTAATTTTATTCATGTCTTTCACAATATGTAAAGATGTTTAATATCTCATTTTGATAGAATTTAATAATTGTTTCATTCTTGTAAATATAAGATAAAGGTAAAACTCTTCAAAAATAAAATATTCAATAAGTTGTTTGGGGTGTTTTTTATATGCAAAGAGCAACAAAAAAAAATGTTAGTTATCTCAATATCTTGGAGATACTTGGGTGGTAATATGGTTGGATGCATCATTGGGGTAATGTTTTAAGTTGGTTCATCGCTTAGCTTGGCAATAGTGTCATATGAGCACTTGTGGATGAAGACTTTTGGATTGTTGGACTACCTTGGACCTTTTTGTTGCATGATAGTTTAAAGCTTGTGAAATTTATATTTATATTTTATATTATTTATTAAGTATTTGTTGAAATATTTGCTTATGAGTTCTCGAGTGTAACGCTTTTACTAACCTGATTTCTATTTTGTAAGTCCTTAATATTAGGATCTTAGTGACACTAAGAGGGCTTTGAATTAGTGCAATAGCATTTTTAATTGATTTTAAAATTTGATCGATAAATTAATATATTTTGAAAACTTAATTAATTAAGTTAAAGTTGTAAGTAAACAAAATAAAACTAAGTCACAAATAAACGACAAGTAAAAAAAAAAAGAGTCAATTTATAGTAGTTCGATTTTTTCAACCTATGTCAGCTCTTGATTCCTCTTTCCTCAAGGCTATTGGTTTTTACTATCGATCTTCTTTCTAAGAGACAAAGATCAACTACCCTTGGTACAATTTTTTTCTTTTTAAAGCTAAGTAGATAACATTCACACTCTCTTTTTACATAATATCTCTCACCTCCTATAATTTAGAACTATAATTAAACTCAAGAGGAAGAGGAAACTTAAACTATGTTCAAAATAAGAGCTTATAATACTTTACTAGCCCAAGAGTAGATGCTCCATCAACTATGTCTTAATGGGATATTTATAGGCTTAAAATACTTCAAGAATAAAACCAAAAATTTAAATCCTCAAAATTTTGGGATACAAGCGATACTACCATTGGTACCGGACGGTACTACCACTACAACTATGCTACAAATCTGGACTTTAGCAATACTACCATCGACTTAGAAGATACTACCATCACCTTAGGCAGTACTATAACTGCCATAGTTGATACCATCGATAGAAAGATTAACAAAGCACAAATAATATTTATCGACTAACTTAAAAAGTACTACTGCTTGGGCCTGACGGTACCATCACCTAAGCCTAGCTTAGGCCATCGGTTTGGCATTTAGTGGGTCTAATTTGATTTAGTTTCAAGCCCAATAGCTTTCTTGACAAATCAACCACACATCACATATATTTACGAAGCTTTTGACATGTTGTATGCTCTTCCGCTATGTCGTCCGATCTTTTGACACTTTGTAAAACTTCCAACATATTTTGTTAAGATCAAGTCGGCACTAAGAGAGGGGGTGAATTAGTACTTTCAATAAAAATGACATTGATTCTAAGATTCGTTCGATAAAGCTTGTATCCGAAAAAGTGTTTAAACTTGAAAACATTCGTAAGTGATTGAGGATAGTGAGCAAGTAAATAAGTGAGTGTTAAGAATGAAATGCTAGTCATATGTGCCATACAAGCCAATCACGTGAATGATGACACATGTGACTTGACATGTAGTCTTTTTGCTTATTATATTTTGACATTTATCACTTTATATTGCTTGTTGCATATATGCATATATATATATATATATATTGATTGTGATGTCCTTGGATATATGCAATGGGAATCGGATCATGATGAGATCACGATAATGAGACCGATTCGCCTTTAAACATAGATCCTAAATAATCCCGGTCATAGGTTACTCGAGATGGACATCGAGATACCCGAACAGACTGGTGTGCTGTATACTCATCCATATGATGGATGCAGCTAGTCTTATAGCTGCTCGTGTAGGGATGCTAGGGACACAATACAAGTGCTCATTGGAGAATGAGTTCATTGTTTGATCTGCTTATGGAATGCTAGATGGTTGATGATGCCTTATTGTTAGACAACGATTCTGTAGTCTCAATGGTGTATTTGGTCCTTAGACTTGAGATATCAAGGATGTTTTATATGAGTGCTCTACTTTTTGATACTGAACTTATAGGTTTGGATGTCCCAAATCTAGCACAACCGGTCATCGGGAGTGGCAATCAATCTTACGAGGCTATTGAGTGTCGATAGAGGATCATCCATTTTCAGTGTCATGAGAGGAATATCCCATGTGTTCTTACTCAGAAAAATCCCTAGCTAGGGTCATTCAGATTGAGAGAGAAAGAGTTCTCCGGAAGAATTCGATTAGAGCGAGACTCGAGTAGAAACCGTATGGGTCTGACAGCACCATGCCCGATATACGGTCTTTGGGATATTAGATGGATGAGGGACTATACCAACATGGTAACTGAGGACAGATAAGTTCAATGGATTAGATTCCCTTGTATCGTTTGGGGGTTGTGGCGTAGTGGCTTAGTACATTCGTAGTCGATGAGTCGAGTGAATTATTATAGAGATAATAATTTACTAAGCCAGAAGGAGTTCTGACAGGTTTGACTCACAGCCAACTCGATATTGGGCCTAGAGAGTCACACACATATGGTAGGTGTTGCGATGAATAGAGGTTCAGATATGAGATATCCATTGGAGCCCCTATCTTATTGGATATCCAATATGCCCTTGAATTATTGGATCATATTGATGAGATCCAATAAGAGCCCATAAGAGATTATTGGATAGAGATCTACTAATCTAAGAGGCTTAGGTATTTGGATGGAGATCCAATACCCAATAGGGGAGGATCCATTAGGGTTAAGTTGACAAGGGACCTCTATAAATAGGAGGGATTCGGTGGTTCATAGGCTACTCCTTTACCCTGTCCTAGAGATCTGTAGGGATTCAGGGACATACATGTTGAATCTCAGATTTTGATGATGAAACCAATTGATAGAGTTATATAATTTGATCTACGTTTTGAGTGACACAAGAAGCTTCGATCAGGGAGAGACTATTAAAGTAGGAATAATCATGTTGGCCCGGAGAAAAACATGTTAGAAGATTGGACGTCTCGTCGAAGGATTGGTCGACGTATCGACAAAAGGCTTTGAGGCATGAGTTCGGGCATCAAACCAAGAAGAGTGGATATTATGCCAAGGAAATTGGAGTTACAGAGGTCAATTGGCTGATTGGGCAATAGGCTGCAAGAGAGGATGATGCGCCGAAGAATCGGACGAAGCGTCGATGAACCAATGACATGCTAGATTAGCTTAGTAATAATTGTCCAGATTGAAGTGGGTTTAAGTGTGCAGGATTAACTACGATAGCAAGGCATAAAGCAAAATGAAGTCCCGGAGCCAAGAATGCGATTTCGTTGGGAGTTCGAGAGTTTGTTGGAAGTTCAGACGTTCGTCGGAAGTTCTGTCGGAATTAACCGAGAAGTCCAGGAGCTTGCCAAAGAAGCTCTTCGAAACTCACCAAAAAGATCATCGTGAAGTCCAGGAGCTTGCTAGGAGTCCATTGGAACATTGCCAAGAGATCAACGGAAGTTCACCGGAAGATCGCTAGAAGAAACCTAGACTTACAGACTTGTTTAGCTTAGTAAATGGCTTAAATTTCATAATTAGCATATAATTGGGATTGAAATTAGGCCAATCCAATTAGGGGCCAATTGGGCCCATGTATGGACTGTGTTGGGTTAAGTGAAAGGCTCAAACAGTGACCTAACAGGTGGCATCATTATGGTACAGTCTCCGAGACTATGTCAGGCGGTGGTACCATTAGTTTGGGCAGTGGGATCGCCTAGACACAATCTCCGAGAGACTATCAAGCAGTGGTACCACCAGTTTGGGCGATGGTACCGCCCAGTGGTAGGGTGTCAAGCGGTGGTACTGCTAGACTAGGCGGTGGTACCGCCCAATGTTACTGTTACATGTAGTGGTACCACCAAGACCCGAGATGAGACATTTTTAGGCTCCATGTTTGAATCAACTTGAGGCCTATAAATACCCCTCTCATCCCTGGTTAACTTACACATAACTGAGAGGAAAAAAGGAAAGAAAACTCTATTGTAATTGTGTGTGAACTCTTAAAGCTCTAAGTATTAGTGTAGTTTGAGAAAGGAGTAAGGTGGGTTGTAAAGGTTCTCTCCTAAACCTATCAAAAGGAGAATCGAGTTGTAAGGGTGGTTGATCTTTACCCATTGAAGGAAGATCGATAGTGGATGCTGATGGCCTCAATGGAAGAGGAATCGATGGAGTAGATGTAGGTCACAACGACTAAACCACTATAATTCGGTTTGCATTTCTTTTAAGCAATTTACTTTAACTACAAACTGCCTTCTTATTGCTTTCACTACGCTCTCTTATGCTTCCAAGTTAATATCTTTCTGATCAGTTTTCAATGTAAGAAAGATTTTCAGAATCGACACAGTTTTTATCCATTGCACTAATTCACCCCCCCTCTTAGTGTCGACTCATTCCTAATAGTTGGTATCAGAGCCACGTTATTTCTCATTTGGTTTAACACCCAAGAGAAATGGCTCTTTTCGGATTTCAAGAGGGTTTTTCTATCGTTTATCCTCCTATGTTCAATGGGATGGACTACACTTATTGGAAAACTTGAATGAGAGTTTTCTTGCTTTCTATGGATTTGAATTTATGTAATATTGTCGAAAGCGGTTTCCAAAAGTCTTTTACTCCAATGAATGAATGGAATGATTTGGAGAAAAAAATCTTTTCTTTAAATTCTAGAGCTATGAATGCTTTATTTTACACCTTAGACAAAAAAGAATTCAATCGAATTTCTATGTGTGAAATGGCTTTCGATATTTGGCACACTCTTGAAATTACACACGAAGGCACTAGTAGAGTAAAAGATTCTAAGATAAATCTTTTGATGCATGATTTTAAAAATTTTCAAATGAAGCCAAGCGAGACTATTAGAGACATATACACTTGTTTTACGGATATCGTCAATAGTCTAAAAGCACTTGACAAATATTTTTCAAAGTTTAAACTTGTTAATAAAGTTTTACAATCTCTTTCTAAAAATTGGGACTCTAAAATAACGGCCATTCAAGAGGCCAAGGATTTGAATACTTTTTTGATCGAAGAACTTATCGGGTCTTTGATGACCTACAAAATGACTAATGTGGCATAAAACAAATATGAGAACAACCTTCCAAAGTGTTAGGATCAAGAGCACTAAGAGGGGGGGGTGAATTAGTGCAGCGGAAATCTTTCGACGATTAAAACTTCGTTCGTACGATAAAGATGATTTCGGTGTAAAAGCCGATTCTTACTTTAACTTAAGATTAAGCGAGATGACGTTAACTTAAAATCATATGAATCGAAAATTTATATTTCTCTACCTTATCGACTTTTCACTAAGAGATCAATAAAATTATCTATGCCATTTTGAATCTCTTGAAAGTAATGTTGAGATTTTGATGATTTGAAATTGAATAAGACTTATCTTGATTTTTCGAAATTTATAACTTAAGATTTCTTATGTAAGAATCAAGATACTATAACATTTGATCT
>LVTN01000757.1:71256-82863 GCA_001649415.1 Musa itinerans
TGATAGGCGGTGGCACCGCCAGCATCGGGAACCAACGAGAATTCAAATTTTGGAGCTCAAATTTGAATCCTCTTGAGGCCTATAAATACCCCTCAAATCTCAGCTGAGATTACAATTTTTTGTGAAGCAATTGATTGAGAGAAAGGTCTTAGAAAAGATTTAGCATGTCTTGTTTTCAATTTGCTAGTGTTCACCTCCTTCTTTCTTGCTGAAAATCTGTAAGAGAGTGAACCGCTTGTAAAAAGTTGTAAGAGGGGTATTTACCCTTCCCCTTCTTGAGATTTGCTAGTGGAAGGTGGGAGCCTCATCGAAGAGGGGCCTCGCAAGTGGATGTAGGTCATTTGACCGAACCACTTTAAAATTGGCGTGATCTCTGGTTTGCATTTCATTATTGCCATTTACATTACTGCAAACTTTCTTACATGCTTTATTTCCTCATTACCTTTGCTGCATAACTATACGAATACGCTTTCAAGTTAAGCACTTCCGAGTTTAATTTTTATCGTACGAAAGATTTGTCAAAACCGACGTTTTAATCCGCTGCACTAATTCACCCCCCCCTCTTAGTGCCGCTCCGATCCTAACAGTTTCTTCATAATCGATACCTTCTTCTTGGTTGAAACCTTTGGCCACTAATCTAGTCTTGTTTCTAATTATGATACTAAGTTCATCTTGCTTGTTTCTAAAGACCTATTTAGTACCAATTACTAAATGGTCAGTACGTCTAGGAATAAGCTTCCATACCTCATTTCTCTCAAATTGATTTAATTTTTTATGCATTGCAAAGACCCATGAATCATCTTTCAAGGCTTCGTCAATACATTTTGGTTCAATTTGAGATAAAAAGGCTACACTAGCACAAAATTTCTTAAATGAAGAGCAATTTTGAACACCTTTTGATGTATCTCCAATGATTAGCTCCTTAGGATGAGCATCTATATATTTTTAATCCTTAGGTGAGAATTCTTTGGAAGAAGATGCATCCAAGTTGCTTGGGGGAGGAGAGTTTTTATTCAAGTTTAAAACATCAAAATTAAGATTAATATCAAAATCATTTTTCTTAAATTCAAGAAGCTCATTAAACATAACATGAATAGATTTCTCTATAATTAAAGTTCTTTTATTAAAGACATAAAAAGCTTTAGACACAGAAGAATAACAAAGAAAAATATCTTAATCGAATTTTGCATCAAATTTTCCGAAGGCATCTTTTTCATTTAAAACAAAACATTTACAACCAAAAAATTTAAAATTTTAAATATTGGGTCTTTTGTTGTTCCATAATTTATAAGGAGTTTCAAAAAGTAATGGTCTTACAAGAACCCTATTTATGACATAGCATGTCGTGTTAATGGCTTCGGCCCAAAAACACTTGAGTAGGCGATGCTCATTAAGCATGGTTCTTGCTATTTCTTGTAAACTCCTATTATTTCTCTCAACAACTCCATTTTTTTTAGGGTTTTTTAGAGTGGAGAAGTTGTGGTTATACCCATTTGAATAATAAAAGTTTTTAAAATCATGGTTTTGAAATTTACCACCATGATCACTTCGAATAGAGGCAATCATAAAACCTTTTTTATTTTGAACTAACTTATAAAATTTTAAAAAATATTTAAAGCAATCACTTTTATGTGCTAAGAAGTATGTCCAAGTATATCTACTATAATCATCAACAATTGCAAAGTCATATTTACTGCCTCCTAGGCTTGTTGTATCAATTGGTCCAAATAAATCCATATGGATTAATTGTAGTGGTCTAGAGGCGCTTATTTGACTATTTGATTTGAAATTACTTTTTATTTATTTTCCTAATTGACATGCATCACAAACTTTGTCTTTGACAAACTTGATGCCAGGCATTCCTTTGACAAGTTCTTTAGTTGAAATTTGATAGAGTAGTTTTATGCTAGCATGATCTAATCTTCTATGCCAAAGCCAAGCATCATTGTCTAAAGCCGAAAAACACGTTTCATCATTAAAATCATCAATATCAATAGTATACACATTATTATTTTTTAAGGCAATCATAGATATATTTTTGTGTGGTATTTCAATTATACAAGCATTAGATTCAAATTTGATAATATATCCTTTATCACACAATTGACTAATGCTTAGTAGATTATGTTTTAACCCATTTACTAATAACACATCTTCAATTAAAAGATTTGATTTGTTACCTATATTTCCTTTGCCAATAATTTTTCTTTGTTGTTGTCTCCAAAGGTAAGAAATCCTTCATCTTGGCTAGTGAGCTTAGAGAAGTGTATTGGATCTCCGGTCATGTGCCTTGAGCATCCACTATCAAGGTACCATCTCTTACTCCTAGCTTGTGATTATAGACATATCTATAAGAAAGGGTATTTTCTTTTAGGTTCCCATTTAACCTTGGGTCTCTCATAAATAGATCTATGTATCATTGAGTAATTTATGGTTCCTTTGGGAACCTAAACTAATTTGTGTGGACTATACCTTTTAAATAGACATTTGTAGGCAAAATGACCATATTTTTCACAAAAATTATATTTTTCTCTAGGTAAGACATGTAATGTAGGTCCTTTAATGAAGATGGTTAGCTTTTATTGAGTGTTACTCACAAAGCCAATTCCTTCCTTTCTATGAACATGACCCTTATTAGCAAGGATCATGTTTAGAGATTTATTATCTATTTTAATTTTTTTAATATTTCTTATAGTAAGACATTTCTTTTCTAAGTTAATCCATCTCATCACACAATGCAAGAAGCTAACATACTATCATCTCATTTTTTAGTTTATCAAATTCACTAACAAAAGAAGCATGCTCCTTTTTTAATACTAGCACAAAATTTCTTAAATGAAGAGCAATTTTGAACACCTTTTGATGTATCTCCAATGATTAGCTCCTTAGGATGAGCATCTATATATTTTTAATCCTTAGGTGAGAATTCTTTGGAAGAAGATGCATCCAAGTTGCTTGGGGGAGGAGAGTTTTTATTCAAGTTTAAAACATCAAAATTAAGATTAATATCAAAATCATTTTTCTTAAATTCAAGAAGCTCATTAAACATAACATGAATAGATTTCTCTATAATTAAAGTTCTTTTATTAAAGACATAAAAAGCTTTAGACACAGAAGAATAACAAAGAAAAATATCTTAATCGAATTTTGCATCAAATTTTCCGAAGGCATCTTTTTCATTTAAAACAAAACATTTACAACCAAAAAATTTAAAATTTTAAATATTGGGTCTTTTGTTGTTCCATAATTTATAAGGAGTTTCAAAAAGTAATGGTCTTACAAGAACCCTATTTATGACATAGCATGTCGTGTTAATGGCTTCGGCCCAAAAACACTTGAGTAGGCGATGCTCATTAAGCATGGTTCTTGCTATTTCTTGTAAACTCCTATTATTTCTCTCAACAACTCCATTTTTTTTAGGGTTTTTTAGAGTGGAGAAGTTGTGGTTATACCCATTTGAATAATAAAAGTTTTTAAAATCATGGTTTTGAAATTTACCACCATGATCACTTCGAATAGAGGCAATCATAAAACCTTTTTTATTTTGAACTAACTTATAAAATTTTAAAAAATATTTAAAGCAATCACTTTTATGTGCTAAGAAGTATGTCCAAGTATATCTACTATAATCATCAACAATTGCAAAGTCATATTTACTGCCTCCTAGGCTTGTTGTATCAATTGGTCCAAATAAATCCATATGGATTAATTGTAGTGGTCTAGAGGCGCTTATTTGACTATTTGATTTGAAATTACTTTTTATTTATTTTCCTAATTGACATGCATCACAAACTTTGTCTTTGACAAACTTGATGCCAGGCATTCCTTTGACAAGTTCTTTAGTTGAAATTTGATAGAGTAGTTTTATGCTAGCATGATCTAATCTTCTATGCCAAAGCCAAGCATCATTGTCTAAAGCCGAAAAACACGTTTCATCATTAAAATCATCAATATCAATAGTATACACATTATTATTTTTTAAGGCAATCATAGATATATTTTTGTGTGGTATTTCAATTATACAAGCATTAGATTCAAATTTGATAATATATCCTTTATCACACAATTGACTAATGCTTAGTAGATTATGTTTTAACCCATTTACTAATAACACATCTTCAATTAAAAGATTTGATTTGTTACCTATATTTCCTTTGCCAATAATTTTTCTTTGTTGTTGTCTCCAAAGGTAAGAAATCCTTCATCTTGGCTAGTGAGCTTAGAGAAGTGTATTGGATCTCCGGTCATGTGCCTTGAGCATCCACTATCAAGGTACCATCTCTTACTCCTAGCTTGTGATTATAGACATATCTATAAGAAAGGGTATTTTCTTTTAGGTTCCCATTTAACCTTGGGTCCCTCATAAATAGATCTATGTATCATTGAGTAATTTATGGTTCCTTTGGGAACCTAAACTAATTTGTGTGGACTATACCTTTTAAATAGACATTTGTAGGCAAAATGACCATATTTTTCACAAAAATTATATTTTTCTCTAGGTAAGACATGTAATGTAGGTCCTTTAATGAAGATGGTTAGCTTTTATTGAGTGTTACTCACAAAGCCAATTCCTTCCTTTCTATGAACATGACCCTTATTAGCAAGGATCATGTTTAGAGATTTATTATCTATTTTAATTTTTTTAATATTTCTTATAGTAAGACATTTCTTTTCTAAGTTAATCCATCTCATCACACAATGCAAGAAGCTAACATACTATCATCTCATTTTTTAGTTTATCAAATTCACTAACAAAAGAAGCATGCTCCTTTTTTAATAACTTATATTTTTTTCCAACTAGCTTACATTCATCGTATAGATTATTGAAAGCAGTAAGTCAATCATCATAAGCTAAATTAGATTTGATTGAATCACTTACCTCGCTATTGAGCGCCATTAGAGCGTAATTTGTAACTTCGTCTCTATTGATTGGCTTCTCATCTTTGGATGCACTCGAATCATCCGAAGTTGCTTTGAACACCTTTTTCTTTGGCAGCTTCTTCTTCACTTGGGGACATTCATTTTTGAAGTGCCCCGGCTTCTTACATTCATAGCATATTATTTGATCCTTTTTTAGTTCACATTTGTTATTAAAGTCTTGGTTTGTTTTATTCCTTTTTGAGAATTTTTTAAACTTTTTTGTAAGGAGTGCTAAGTTATCATCATCATTACTTAGGTTTTCACCCAAGTGGCTTTCTTTGGTTCTAAGTGTCATATCATTTCTATTCTTTAGAAGGTTGTTCTTAAGTTCATCATGTGCTATGCACGTTATTTCATAGGTCATCAAGGACCCGATAAGTTCTTCAAGTGAAAAGTTATTTAGATCCTTTGCTTCTTGTATTGCCGTTACTTTAGGATCCTAACTTTTTGGAAGCGATCCTTGTTAGGACCGAAATCGACATTAAGAGGGGGGGCGCAAATTAGTGCTTTCGTAAAATCACGTCAATTTGAAAACTTTGTTCGATGAAATCGTATCAAAAAGACGTTTAAACTTAAAACATTTGCAAGAGTAGTAATAAGCAGGTAATCAGTTACAAAATAAGTAAATAAGTAGAGAAAGGGAGGCATACCAATTTTATAGTGGTTCGGTCGTCGTGACCTACATCCACTCCCGATTCCTCTTCACTCGGAGCCACTAGCTTCCACTACCGATCTTTTTTCAACAAGCGAAGATTAACTATCCTTTTACACCACTTTTTGTTCTTTTCACAGGTTTAGGAGATAACCTTTACAACCACTCACCCATCTCTTAAACTTCACCCAACACTTAGAGCTTGAGAGGAGTTCTCACAATATTACAACAGCGTTTTCTTTCTTTTTTCCTCTAAGTTCTTATGTTTACTGAGCAAGGATAAGTGGGGTATTTATAGGCCCCAAATGATTTAAAAAAGTAGAGTCAAAATTTAAATCATCGAGATTTCAAGGTACTGGCGGTACCATCGCTTGTCAATTTTGATATTGGGCTGTACCACCGCCTAGTCTAGCGGTACCACCACCTAACATAGTCTGAGAGACTATGTTTGGGCGGTACCACATGCTAGTCATATATGCCCTATAAGCCAATTACGTGAGTGATGGTACGTATGACTTAACACATAGTCTTTTTGTTTATTATATTTTAGCATTTATCACTTTATATTGCTTATTGCATATATGCATATATATTGTGATGTCCTTGGATCTATTCAATGGGAATTAGATCGTGATGAGATCATGATAATGAGACCGATTCATCTTTAAACACAGATCCTAAATAATTTCGGCCATAGGTTACTCGAGAGGGACATCAAGATAACCGGACAAAATGGTGTGCTATATACCCGTCCATATGATGGATGCAGCTAGTCTCATAGTTCTTTGTGTGGGGACACTAGGGATATAGTACAGGTGCTCATTGGAGAATGAGTTCACTAATTGATCCACTTATGGAATGCTGAATGGTTGATGATGCCTTATTGTCAAATAGCTATTCCGTAGTCCTAGTGGTGTATCTGGTCCTTAGACTTGAGACACCAAGAATGTCCTGTATGAGTACTCCACTCTTTGATATCGAACTTATAAGTTTGGAAGTTTCAAATCTAGTACAACCGGTTATTGGGAGTGGCAGCCAACCTTATGAGGGCTATTGAGTGTCGATAGAGGATCGTCCGCTCTCGGTATCATGAGAGGAATATCTCAGGTGTTTTTTCTCAGATAAATCCTTGGTTAGGGTCATTCGGATTGAGAGAGAAAGAGTTCTCCGAGAGAATCTAATTAGAGCGAGACTCGAGTAGAATTGGTCTGACAGCACCATGCCTGTTATATGATCTCTAGGATATTAGATGGATGAGGGATTATACATGGTAACTAAGGACAGATAGGTCCAATGGATTAGATTCCCTTGTATCATTTGGGGACTGCAACGTAGTGGCCTAGTATGTCCGTAGTCAATGAGTCGAGTGAATTATTATGGAGATAATAATTCATTGAGCCAGAAGGAGTTCTGACAAGTATGACTCATGGCCAGCTCGATATTGGGCCTAAAGGGTCACACACATATGATAGGCATTGCGATTAGTAGAGGTTCAGATATGAGATATTGGTCAGAGCCCCTATCTTATTGGATATCCAATAAGCCCATGAATTATTGGATCCTATGGATGAGATCCAATAAGAGCACATGAGAGATTATTGGATAGAGATCCACTAATCTAAGAGGCTTGAGTAGTTGGATGGAGATCCAATATCCAATAGGGGAGGATCTATTAGGGTTAAGTTGACATGGGGCCTCTATAAATAGGAGGGAATTAGTAGTTCATTAGTTAGAGCCTTTTGCTTGCCTCTCCTATTCTCCTCCCCCTCTCCACCTCAGAGCAGGCTTGAAGTTTTGAGGAGCATCATCGTAGCCCTGCTGTGTGGATCACCGCTAGAGAGGAGGGTGCTTGACCTCCTTCACCCTCTTTTAGAGATCTACAGAGATTCAAGGATATATGATCTCTTTAGGTAACACAATCTATCTCACACATGGTTTTCTATTTCGTAGATTTTTGCGCACCAATCTTCACACAACGATGAACATATCTTTGGGAATTAGGGATTTTGTTTTATGTTCTTCCGCTGCGCATGTTTTGTCACCCCCTTAAGATTTCTCAACAGTGGCATCAAAGCCAAGTTTGTGTGAACGATTGATTTTAAACTACATGTGTTGTATTTTGGAGAAACTTTTGACGTCAAAATCATTGATGCAAAAGTGAGAAAGGGCAGCAACAGTTGCTACCCTTGATACCCTCGCAGATGGCAGCGCTGCCATTTGTGTGTAGGTAGGCCGCTTGCATCGGTGACCACAAGGTTGGCCGCGTGCAGGTAGGCCCTCTATAGTGGCAGTTGCAAGGCTGGTTACCTATAGCATAGGTGGCAGCACCTGCGGGTGCTTCTTGCGGGCACAGCGCCCGCTGGGGCGGTGTCGCTTGTGGGCGAGCAGCCCGTAGGGGTGACCGCGACTTGCAATGCCACCCACAGCGGCGCTTGCCCGCAAAAGGGGGCGCCGGCTCGCTACGGGCACTGTGCCCGCTAGGGGCTCGCTCACTGGGGCGACGCTCACCTGCGGGACTGGCCCCGTAGGGGCGCTCGCCCATGGTGACAGCACCACTCGCGGGCAGCACCGCCTATGGGGGCGCTCGACCGCAAGGGCGGCGGCGTCCCCGAACCCCGTCGCAAAGGGCCCGCGACCGCAGCAAGGGATAGGGACAAAGGGGCTTAGGATTTTCTGGACAAAAGATAGTTTTGCCCCTCGAAATTTCAAAAATTCCAAATTCTGTCCTTTATCCAAATTACCAAAATGCCCCTTGGAATTCAAAAAATCTCTTGTATGTCCTTGATTTCAGAAAATATTAATTAAAAAAAATTTAATTGATTATTATTTTTTTGTTATCTAGTAGTCCTACATGATGATAATTTATACATGTGATGTATAATGTGTGGACGGATGATTATGGACCGTGTGATGTGTGTACTTGTGATTATTATTATTGGGGCCTACGAGCCTCCATTTTATTTCTTGTTTATTATCGGGCTTGCGTGCCTATGATTAAGTTGTAATCAAATGATGAGGCGCAGCAGGAGCGTGGATGTGATAGCGCGACCCACGAGACGGACGATCGTGATGCATGGAGATGCGTCGAGATGCCGACGGAACCGACGAGGACAAGATGGATGATCACAGGGCATGGAGATGCACCGTTGCACACAAAGATCTTGATATGAGTGATTAAACCCATTGGCTCGGGCCTGATCACATTAGGCTGTGGTCCATGATCATCTGGTGTGATTACTCATGTGATGTGTAATTGCTTATACACCTACTAGTTATATATATATATATTTGCATATGATTTATATATATATTAAATATGTATGTGTGTGACATGTCATATTAAGAGACCAAATCAAAGAAACCCCTCTCTCGATAATATTAAGTCGGAAAACGTGAGGCAATTAGATTGACCCGCATTGTCTTCCATCGTTATAGGTAGGGACCAATTCTCGGTGTAGGTTGAGTTAGTCGAGTCCCTCAAGGCTCACCTATATTATGATTTGCTATCTTGCCTATGACATAGAGATGTCATCGGTGACCTGAGGACATAGTATGCTTGGTCGAGTCTCTCGAGGGTATATCATCGAATCAGACTCATCTTGTAACAATAGTGTTGAGTTAACCGAATATCATGGTTGGTCGAGTCCCTTGAGGCCATGGTGATTCGAAGGCCAAACAGGATGGGAATCATAAGAAGTTATGATCGGCAAGAGTTTCCTACCTTTCGGGCTTAGTGTGATTGGTCGAGTCCCTCGAGGTTACAGTAAGACGCTGATTGGATCCTGATCCCCACTAGAAGTCTGCCGGAGACTTCCGTTTTATGTGTTGAGGGTATCGCGTGACTCGCCAGTAAAATAATGAGAGCATATTAAGATAGAAGTCCATATCTTTATTATTTATTTTTGACAAAATCTACATGTTATTTATTTCTGCTGCATCTTTATTTTCAGAAAATGTCACTTTCGAATCCCTTACGTGGCATACTTGATGTCAACCGCCTTAGTGGTCCAAATTATACGGATTAGCTTCGTAACTTAAGAATTATTCTCATGACGGAGAAAATTGCATACGTCCTTGATAGAGTGATGCCTACGCCCGAGGATGGGGCGAGCGAGGATGAGATCGCTCGCTATGTGAAGTACATAGATGACTCCACTCTTGCTCAGTGTTACGTATTGGGCTCCATGACTCTTGAGTTACAAAGACAACATGAAAAGATGGAGGTTAGATCCATTCTCCGATATGTTTATAAACTATTTGAGGAATAGGAAAGGACTCAATAATATAAGATATCTAAGAGTCTCTTTCGTGTTAGGATGATTGAGGGGACATCGGTTCAGAACCATGTCCTAAAGATGATTGAGTGGATACAGAAACTCATATGTCTAGGAATGGTCCTAGAGGATAACATGTGTGCGGATCTTGTGCGTCAGTCCCTACCAAATTCCTTTCATAATTTATAATGAATTTTAATATGAACAAGCTTGAGGTGACTCTCTCGGAGCTCCTCAATATATTAAGGGAGGAAGAGAGCACTATCAAGAAAGAGATGCCAATTCTCTACACTAGGGAGACTAGAAAGAAAAGGAAAGTAGAAAAATCCCTTAAGAAGGGCAAGGGCAAGGGCAAACTAGGTAAAGCAAAGGTTGCTAATGTTAGGAAAGGGGTCGGCAATAAGAGGGGGGTGAATTAGTGCAGTAGTAAAATCACATCTTCAAAACTTTTCGTTTCGATTAAAACCGATTCCGACGAAAACCATTTCGTAAAGTTCTTAACTTGAAACTCGTTCGTAAATGTATTGAAGGCAGTAAGCAATTAAAGAGGTTTGTAGTAAAGATAAATTGCACAAATAGAAATGCAAACAAGGTTTTAGAGTGGTTCGGTCGTTGTGACCTACATCCACTTCGCCGATTCCTCTTCCGTCGAGGCCACCGGCATCCACTATCGATCTTCATTTAATAGGCAAAGATCAACCTCCTTCTTACACCCTTCTTCTCCTTTTCATAGATTTAGGAGTCAACCTTTACAAGCACACACTCCTCCTAAACAGAATTCTAAACTTAGACTATAGGAGGGGATCTCTCAAGCGATTACAATAGCGTTTTCTCACTTTTAAATACTCTATGCTTGTATTTGTTAACCAAGGATGAGAGGGGTATTTATAGGCCTCAAGTTGATTCAAACTTGGAGCCTAAAAATATCCCATATCGGGTTTCCTGTGTACGGGTGGTACCACCGCCTATGCTGGGCGGTACCGCCGCCAGTGTTAGTCTGACACTGACACTGACACTGCACTGGGCGGTACCACTGCCTGATAGGGGCGGTACCACCACGTGACACCCTGCTAGGGGTGGTACGACCGCCCAGACTAGCGGTACCACCACCTGACACCCTGTTAGGGGCGGTACGACCACCCAGACTGGTGGTACCATCGCCTAACATAGTCTCGAGGACTATGCCACGATGGTGCTACTTATTGGGACACTTTTTGAGCCTCTCATTGGGCCGAACACAGTCCTTACATGGGCCCAACTGGCCCCTAATTGGGTTGGCCCAAATCCAATCCCAATTACGTGCTAACTACGAAATCTAAGACATTTACTAAGCTAAACAAGTCCCTATGTCTTGGTTTCTTCCGACGAGCTTTCGGTGATCTTTCGGCGAACTTCCGACGAACTCTCGGGCAATGTTCCAGTGGACGCCCGGCAAGCTCGTGGACTTCACGATGATCTTCTTGGCGAGTTCTGACAAGCTTCTTTAGCAAGCTCTTGGACTTTTCGGCTGGTTCCTTCAGAACTTCCGATGAACGTCTGGACTTCCGACGAACTCTCGAACTCCCAACGAAATCACGTCCTTGACTCTAGGACTTCATTTTGCTTTATGCCTAGCCATCATAGTTAATCTTGCACATGTAAGAAAACACATTTCGATCTAGACAATTAACACTAAGCATGAATCATGTTGTCCGGCATGTCATTGGTCTCTCGACGCTTCGTCCAATTCTTCGGCGCATCATCCTCTCTTGCGGCCTGTTG
>LVTN01000757.1:106880-119638 GCA_001649415.1 Musa itinerans
TAGGAATGCTATCCATAGTAAAGACTTAGTTATCTAGACACTTCTCCATGAAGGACTTAGGAGAAGCATCCAATATCTTGGGGATTCAGATCTATAGAGATAGATCTAAGAGGATGCTTGGCTTGTCCTAGTCCAGGTACATAGATACCATTGTCAAAAAGTTTGGCATAGAAAATTTCAAAAGAGGTCTTATACCGATGAGACATGGGATATCACTTTCTAGGAGTATGTCCCTAAAGATTCCTGAAGAAAGGGTGAACATGGATAGGATACCCTATGCCTCAGCGATAGGGTCTATCATATATGTCATGCTATATACCAAGCCTGATATAGTGCACGCTTTGAGTGTCATGAGCAGGTATCAAGTGGATCCTGGCTTGGAGCATTGGAAAGCAGTAAAATATATCCTTAAGTACTTAAGAAGGACTAAGGATCTTTTACTAGTATATGGAGGTAGTAGCCTCAGGGTTGAAGGCTACACGGACTCAAGTTTTCAGTCCGATGTCGATGATACCAAGTCAAATTTGGGGTATATGTACACCTTGAATAGAGAAGCAGTGTCCTGGAAGAGTTCCAAGCAAGATACTACTACTGACTCGACTATAGAGGCGGAGTACATTACTGTAGCAAAGGCAATGAAAGAGGGAGTTTGGATGAAGAAGTTCATCACAGATCTAGGAGTCGTGTCGGGTAGCAAGGAGCTGATTTCCTTATATTGCGACAACTACGGTGCGATTGCTCAAATGAGGGAACTTAGGTCTCATTAGAAGTAGTTTAAGAAGGTTCCAACTTATTAGAGAGATCGTGGCCCAAGGAGATATAGTAGTGGAAAGAGTTTCATCCGAAGATAACATCGCAGATCCATTGACAAAGCCGTTGTCTCAGATTGGCTTTGAGCATCACAGGGGTCCGATGGGGATTAGACACATAGGTGATTAGCATTAGGTCAAGTGGGAGATTACTAGTCATAGGTGCCCTACAAGCCAATAACGTGAGTGATAGCACGTGTGACATGATACACATTCTTTTTACTTATTATATTTTGAATTTTTTGTCACTTTATATTGCTTGTTGTATATATGCATATATATTGTGATGTTTGTGGATTTATGCAATGGGAATCAGATCATGATGAGATCATGATAATGAGATCGATTCGCCTTTAAACATAGACCCTAAATAATCTTGGTCATAGGTTACTCGAGAGAGACATCGAGATAATCGGACAGACTAGTGTATTGTATACCCGTCCATATGATGGAGACAACTGGTCTCATAGCTGCTCGTGTGAGGACACTAAGGATACAGTGCAGGTGCTCATTGGAGAATGAGTTCACTAATTGATCCGCTTACGGAATATTGGATGGCTGATGATGCCTTATTGTCAAACAACGATTCCGTAGTCCCAGTAGTCTATCTGGTCTTTAGACTTGAGACATGAAGGATATCTTGTATGAGTACTCCACTGTTTGATACCGAACTTATAGGTTTGGAAGTTCTAAATCTAGTACAACCAGTTATTGGGAGTTGCAACCAATCTTACAAGGGCTATTGAGTGTCGATAGAGGATCATCTGCTCTCGGTATCATGAGAGGAATATCCTGTGTTCTTGCTTAAACAAATCCTTGGCTAAGGTTATTTGGATTGAGAGAGAAAGAGTTCTCCGAGAGAATTTGATTAGAGCAAGGCTCGAAGAGAAACCGTATGGGCCTGATAGCACCATGCTTGGTATATCGTCTCTGAGATATTAGATGAATAAGGGACTATAGGTACATGGTAATTGAGAACATATAGGTCCAAATGATTGGATTCCCTTGTATCGTTTAGGGACTTCGGCGTAGTGGCCTAGTATGTCCACAATCGATGAGTCAAGTGAATTATTATGGAGATAATAATTAATTGAGCCAGAATAAGTTATGATAGGTATGACTCATGACCAATTCGATATTGGGCCTAGAGGGGTTATACACATATGATAGGTGTTGCGACGAGTAGAGGTTCGGATATAAGATATCCGCTAGAGCCCCTATCTTATTGGATATTCAATAAGTCCCTGAATTATTGGATCCTATAGATGAGATCCAATAAGAGCTAATAAGAGATTATTGGGTAGAGACCAACTAATCTAATAGGCTTAGGTAATTGCATGGAGATCTAATACCCAATAAGGTAGGATCCATTAGGGTTAACTAGGGGCCTCTATAAATATGAGGGAACTAAAGGCTCATAGGCTAGGGCTTCTTAGTAGCCACCTCCTATTCTCCTCTCCCTTCTCCTTAAATAGTAGGACTAGAGATTTGAGGAGCATCGTTGCAGCCCTGCTATGTAGATCACTACTAGAGAGGAGGACGCTTGACATCCTTCATCTACTTCTACAGATCTGTAGGGATTCAGTGATATACGATCTCCCTCAGTAACACAACTATCTCACACGTGGTTTTCTATTTCACGGGTTTTGTGCACCAATCTACACACAACGACAAAAATGTATTGGGAAATTTAGGGTTTTTGTTTTATGTTCTTCCGTTGCACATGTGATGTCGCCCCTAGATTTCCCAACACAATCAACATAGAATTCCTTTGGGGTTCTATCATCTGGTATTAGACTAGTGATCTTGCTACTTTTGATGCCACCCCTATCGCCAACCGCTAGCCAAGTAATTCCCACAATTGCTCTTGACGTTGCCATCTCCATTGTCATCTTCTGTCGTAGATCAAATCAATCTACTGCCGTCACCTCCAATTGTATCAAGAGATATGGTATTCTCCTATCATCAATACCTTTTGCTACTTCAATTTTTCATTCAAAATACCAAGAAGAAGTCTTTTTATCTATCCCGTGCTACGAATTCCTTTCACTGTAAAAGTTATCATCTTTAGAGATGAAGGATTGCTGTAGAAAATTTTAGCCATATATTGTTGCCTTTAATCGATCTATTTGCTATCCTTTTTGAATGAAATTTCTTATACGCTTCATAGATTATCTTGGCTTCCATCTGAGATTGATCTATTGGGGAATTTATCTCTAAAACATTCTTGTGTTGCTACAAATTTTCGTCAAAAACTGTTGGAATTTTTCGACAAGAATTCTGCTATCACAACTTGCACTGATTTCCTTGCTATTATACTGCCGAAATCTTCTTGATCAAATTTGTTATCATTGCAGTTATCTAAACTAAGATTTTCCTATCAAATTATCTCCTCAAATATCTTGGTTTTTACTTGAAATTTCATCGTGAAACTGCTATTTCTTTGATGACAATTCTACTCTTACATATACCTATCCACTAACCCTTTTGGCCACCACTTCTCTCAACCGATATATGCCTTTAACCCGACAACAAAGAGAGATATTCATATTATAAATTTGGAGGCATATACTATGGCATCTAAGGAGGCAATCAATGCTAAATTCGAAGCCTTCGAGATGCGAATGGAGGATAAGATTCAGACTCTCTTTACCGAACTCAGTTTGGGCCGACCACCGAGCCCAAAGAAATCAAATCAAGGAGAGAGCTATGATTGAAAATATGTCTTTTAGGAGAGGGGAGGCTTTGTGACCGATCCCTACTATCCATGCATGAGGGTGGACTTCCCTAGATGGGAAGAAGGAGACCTAATTGGTTAGATCTCGCGTACGTAGCGATATTTTCGGTACCACAAAACCACAGACGTATCTATGGTGGAAATTGTGGCTATACATTTTGAAGGGGATGCCATACAGTGGTTTAACTGATTTGAACACACTCATGGAGTCCACTCAGGATGACAATTCAAAGAAGGACCGCTGATCCACTTCGGACCAACCGATTACGAGAACATTGTTGGACAACTAGCAAAGATCCAACAAACCTCTACCATTCAGGAGTACCAAACCAGGTTTGAAAGGTTATCTAACCAAACTTGTGATTGGTTTGAAAAATAGCTATCGGGGACCTTTATTGAGGTCTTGATGCCGGAGATCCGGGGAGAAGTTAAAGTGCGACAACCGTACATGCTTATAGCAGCCATCTCTTTCGCACGACTTCAAGAGGAGCGATTGAACCATGAAGCCCGGAGGACTAGGATTGCTCTCCAACTAGTAATACCAAAGCCCTTAGCCCCCTCTACTGTCAGCTAAGCCCCTGAACTAAAAAAGTTGACAAGAGAAGAGCTTCGGGAGTGATATGTGAATGGGTTATGTTAGCATTATGACGAGCCGTGGAGATGCGAGCTGTAGAAAAGGGAGACTTCTTATGATTGAACTAGTAGAAGAAGAGGTCATTGAACATCCAGAAGCGAGCCTTGAACATGAAGAATAAGATGTGGAAGAAGAGCCGCAACCGACTGACTTTATGGTACATGCGCTAGTCGGCTACTCAAACCCGCAAATGATGAAAGTTGGAGGCCTTCTCAAACAACAACCGATCACTATTCTCATTGACACGGGCAGCACTAATAACTTTCTAAATAGTAAGGTTGTTGCTCGGATGGAGCTCTACATCGAAGGTTGGAGTAAGTTCGACGTAAAGTTTGTCGACGACAGAATCCTAAAGTGCGACCAAGGATGCTCACAGGTGAAACTATTACTACAAGACCAAGAAATTATTGCCGACTTCTTTCTCCTCCCAATTAATGATTATGAGGCCATGCTTAGCATAGAATGGTTGATGATGCTAGGTGATGTCTCTTGAAATTTTTCCAAATTAATTATGAAATTCTATTACAAGGGCAAATAGATCATCCTACGCGGGAAGCGCAGAAGCAACGTAACCACCATTTCGACCCAACGAACGGAGAAAGTTTTACACATGGTAAATGATGGATTTTTGATGCATCTCTAGCAGCAATTAGAGGAGAAGAAAATATAAATTGAAGATCAAAATCTCACCCAATTACTTGCTGAATTTGTCGATATTTTTGCTGAACCATGCGGTCTTCCTCCTACTCGGCAATATGACCATCGGATTCCAATTCTTCTGGGTAAACCACCAGTGAACACTCAGTTGTACCATTATCCTCACCTCCAAAAGGATGAAATTGAAAATATTGTAAAGGAGATGCTTGAAACATGGGTGATTCGGCCAAGTTGCAGCCCCTATTCCTCACCGGTGCTACTTGTACGCAAGAAGGACGGAACTTGGTGGATATGCATCGACTATCGAGCTTTAAATGACATCACCATCAAGGAAAAGTACCCAATACCAGTGGTGGATGAACTTTTTGATGAGTTAAAAGGAGCTCGAGTCTTCATGAAGTTGGACCGCCGATCCGGTTACCACCAAATTTGGGTATATGAAGACAACATTCCAAAAACTACATTCTGCACACATAACGACCATTATGAATTCTTGGTAATACCTTTTGGACTCACTAATGCTCTTTTAACCTTCCAAAGTCTCATGAGCAATATTTTTTGGAGCTTTCTTCACAAATTTGTGCTGGTATTTTCCGATGATATTCTCATTTACAGCCCTTCTCTTAAGACTTAGTTTCAGCATTTATGGGTTGTTTTAATTATCCTTCGGGAGAATACTTTTTTTGTTAAGCAACCAAAGTACAACTTTCTCCAATAAAAAGTAGAGTACCTTGGGCATATAATATCAAAAGGAGTGGCGGTAGACCCAACAAAAATTGAAGCAATCCAGGGCTAGCTGAAACCTACAAATGTGAAATTACTACGCAGGTTCCTTGGACTAATGGGCTACTACCGAAAATTTGTAAAGGACTATGGGAAGATCAATGCACCCCTCACTTCTCTACTAAAAAAATGTGTCTTCTAATGATCGG
The DNA here is from genome assembly GCA_001649415.1 of Musa itinerans. Lineage (NCBI taxonomy): Eukaryota > Viridiplantae > Streptophyta > Magnoliopsida > Zingiberales > Musaceae > Musa > Musa itinerans. Next base: position 112,650 of record LVTN01000757.1, read on the forward strand.
ACAAAGCCTCTGCTGCCTTTGACAAACTTAAGACAGCCATGACGATGACGCCGGTGCTAGTGCTACTAGATTTCAACTGACCCTTCATCATTAAGGCTGACAAATCTGGAGTCGGAATTGGAGTCATTCTCATGCAAGATGATCGACCACTCACATACACTAGCAAGGGGTTATCTCCCTCCCATAAAAAAATGTCAATATATGATAAGGAGATGCTCGCCATTGTTCACGCAGTAACGAGGTGGAGACCCTACCTGATCAATTGGTGATTTCAAATTAAAACAACCATAGAGGCCTCAAGTACTTTTTAGAGTAGAAGACATCATCCCCTGAGCAACAAAAATGGGTAACCAAACTTCTAGGATTTGATTATGAAATTATTTACAAAAAAGGGAAAGAAAACGTTATTGCAAATACACTCTCACGGCTACTTGAGCAAGCTAAATTTTCAGCCATCTCCCTTCCTACCACCAGCTTCCTAGAGGACATTAGGGAGGAAGGGAAGAAGGATGTAGAGATAAGCAACATCATAAAAAAATCGGAGAAGGATCTAAGCGCAATAGCCCACTACACTTGGGATTCAAGGGATCTACGCTATAAAGGTCGTATTATGCTTATACCCGACTCCTCTTGCATCAAAATCATCCTACATGAAATGTACTCCACACCTTTAGCAGGGCACTCTAGATTTCTGAGAACCTACAAAAGAGTGCAACAAAATTTTTATTGGAGAGGGATGAAAAAAATTATTTCTGAATATGTGGCACAATGTGATGTATGTCAACAACAAAAAGGTGAAACAATGGCGAGCCAAGGGAAGCTATAACCACTATCCATACTGGACTCGATGTGGACTGATATCTCCATGGACTTCATCAAAGGGCTGCCACTTTCCAAAAGTAAAAGCATAATCCTCGTGGTGGTTGATCGATTTATGAAATATGCTCATTTTTGTGCTGTGTGAAATCCCTACACTGCCGCTAGTATTGCTCAGATTTTTATAAAAAATATTATTAAACTATATGGGATGTTAAGGTCCATTGTAAGTGATCATAACAGGATCTTAACTAGTAAATTTTGGATCGAGTTATTCCAATTACAGGGCACCAAACTTAAGATGAGCACAGCATATCATCCATAAACTGATGGCTAAACAAAGATGGTGAACAAATGTTTAGAGACGTACCTTTGGTATTTCGCTAGTGACCGGCCAAAGGAGTGGGCGAAATGGCTTCTCTGGGCCGAATGGTGGTAAAATACTACATATCATTCATCTACAAAATATGCCCCATATGAAGCACTATATGGTCGGCCGACCCTTGTGATTCCAAAGTATGTAATTGGCTCGGCCAAGGTAGATCAGGTTGACCAAGATTTAATTAATAGGGATAAACTCCTACAGTTGCTAAATGATAATCTATCTATCGCTCAAGCTAGAATAAAGCAACAAGCCAACACATAATGAAGCGAAAGAGAATTTTCAGTAAGAGATTGGGTTTATCTTCGCCTATAGCTATACAAGCAACTCTCCATCAACACACGAGCCTCCAGGAAGCTATCCCCATGTTTTTATGGGTTGTATCATATCACAAAGCAATTTGGAGCTGTGGTGTACATACTTAAATTGCCCAAGGATGCCAAAATTCACCATGTCTTCCACGTGTCATGCTTGAAGCCTAAGTTGGGAGAACATAAGTCATCCTAGATTCAACTACCCAACACCACTAATGATGGAGATATTCAAGCCTAATCACAAGCCATCCTCGACCGTAGAATCGTAATGCGTCGTCGACGTCCCTCTACTGAAGTACTAGTGCATTGGAATAGTTTACCACTCAAAGACACCACATGGGAATCATATAAGGAGCTGAAGACCCTATTCCCTGAGTTCATGGAACCTCAGCCTTGAGGACAAGGCTGATTTGGAGAGGGCGGGCTTGAGAGGACCCTAGTAGGGTTGGGCCCTACTCAACCAAGAAGCAGCTAATAAAAAAAACCTATGAGATTGTAATAAACCCCACCTAGCCACCTCTATCCTATAAAGAAGAGTGGCTAGGGTTTATATTTAGGCCTTTGGGCTTCCTAGCTGTCGCCCCCCCTTTTATTGGGTCAGTTGGCTAGGGTTGAGGGTAAAAGAGGTAACTCACTTAGGAAGCAGCCACTAGGGCTAGGGTTTGGAGCCCTACATAAGCATGTAGCCTCCATCTCTTTGAGAACAAGATCGATCTACAATTACAGCCATATGGCCAACTTCTAGGAGGGTGGAACCCCTACAGCGTTCCAAGGTTTGATCTTCCTCAAAAATTAATCTACATAGAATTCCTCTGGGACTTTATCACAATGATAATGAAAAACAGAATAGAAATCACACACCGAGTTTATAGTAGTTCGGTAGTCGTGACCTACATCCACTCCCAATTTCTCCTCACTCGAGGCCATTGGCTTCCACTATCGATCTTCTTTCGACGGGCGAAGATCAACTACCCTTACAACTCTTTCTCCTTTTCACAAGCTCAGGAGAGAACCTTTACATATCTCTTTCTTTTAGACCTCACTCCTCCCTTAGTAACCTTCTAATTCTAGGAGAAAGAGACTCACTAAACTTAGAGAGATTATAATACTTTTTCAAATTAGAATTCTTTCCCCTTTTTACTCAATTCTTGCATCTCTATACAGGAATAGCTAGGGTATTTATAGACCCCAAATGATTTTAAAAATGGAGCTAAAATAGGTCTCATCTTAGGTTTCCCAAGTCCTGACGGTACCACCGCTTGTGCTAGGTGGTACCTATTAGGATCGAGTCGGCACTAAGAGGAGGGGGGGGGGTGAATTAGTGCAGTAGTTTAAAAAATCTTTGTACATTAAAAGAACCGATCTTGAAAGATAACTTGAAAGTGTGTTTGTTCATAAGGGTAGTGAAAGCCAAGTAAGGAGAAAGTGAAGCTATTGCAAAGTAAATAGCAATAATAGAAATGCAAACCAGAATTTATAGTGGTTCAGTCGGTATGACCTACATCCACTTCCGATTACTCATCCGTCGAGGTCACTAGTGTCCACTAATGGTCTTCCTTCAATAGGCAAAGACCAACCACCTCTTTACAACGCTTTCTCCTTTTCACGGGTTTAGGAGATAACCCTTACAAGCCTTACACCTCTCTTGAATGATCACAATACTAAAAAAGGAGGAGGAGGACTCTTTGCACTTTTACAATACTTTTAACACCCCAAGAATTTAAGATTTTGTTCACACTTTCATGCCCTTATATGCAGAAAAGGGTGGGATATTTATATGCCCCAATAGCTTTAGGATTGGAGCCAAAAAGTGTCACATCCCTAGATTTTGGGGTATTAGCAGTACCACCACCATTATTGGGTGGTACTACTGCCTGCAGATTGACACTGGGTGGTACCACCGTTCAATCTGGGCAATACGACTACCTGATAAAGCTCGAAGACTGAGCTCTGGTAGTACCACCGCCTGACAAGGCGGTACCACTACCTGACAGCATTAATTGCCGATTGTACCACTGCCCAGTTTGGGCGGTACCACTACCGAGTCCACTTGGGAGATCGCATCCCAAGCAGTGCCACCGTCGGCCAAGACTTCAAGTGTTGAATGGGCTATTCAACCGACCCAACTCAGCCTTGTTAAGGGCCTAGTTGGCCCCTAACTGAGTTAGTGGGATTACCTCCCAATCCTAACTCAACTAATGTTCTAACTATGATTAAGGCAAGCAATCTCTATCCGGTATGTCGATTTTTCTCTCGGCGATCCTCCGACGAACTTCTCGGTGAGTCTTCCGGCAAGCTTCCTGTGAACTCCTGACGAACTCTTAGCGAACTCTCGACGAACTCTCGACGAACTCTTGGCAATCTTCCAACAAACTCTCAACGAGCTCCCGACATACTTCCGGTACATCATCTGAATCTTCGACTTCGGCTCATCATCTGCTCTATGCCTTACCGCTATTATAGTTAATCCTGCACACGTATCTCAACATATAGATTAGATCAAACAATTTATCAATTGATTTTATAATCAAAATCCAAGATTCAACAATCTCCCCCTTTTTAATGATGACAACTTATTGGTAACGGAGTTAACCTTAATTCCCCCTATCTATATGCCATACTTGAGAAAATACAACCTTGAATTCAAGCTTTAACCAACTTTAATTAGAAATCACATGTATTGTGCTTCATCATAATTTCAAGTTATCAAGAAATTAAATGCATAATTTCATCACTTCATGCATGATAAAATGCTTCAGGCATAGCCTTACATCAATTCTTGCATGATACATCATCTTAATAGAACCTTTATGATACTTTCATTATTACATGGTAACATTCAAAAGTTCACAATATTCAGAAGAATTTGACATTGTATCATTGCATGGTAACATTTAAAAGTTCTTAACATTAAAGATATCACAACATCAAAAGTTATTAAAGAGATCACGACATCAAAGTGAACACAATATCAAAAGTTCACAACATTAAAGTGAGAGATTCCATCAACTTCTAACATTTAAAAGTTCTTAACATTAAAGAGATCACAACATCAAAAGTTATTAAAGAGATCACGACATCAAAGTGAACACAATATCAAAAGTTCACAACATTAAAGTGAGAGATTCCATCAACTTCTAACATTTAAAAGTTCTTAACATTAAAGAGATCACAACATCAAAAGTTATTAAAGAGATCACGACATCAAAGTGAACACAATATCAAAAGTTCACAACATTAAAGTGAGAGATTCCATCAACTTCTCCCCCTATGTCATCAGCAAAAAGACATACATTAGCTATTCAAGTGGTGGTAAGTCAAAATGTCTAAACAAAGTATTAAGTTATCGATGAATTTGTTGCAACTCAGTTAAAATTTGATCTTAACATTATTCAAATCGATCTATTTGAGTTCCTATGTCGTCGGTAGATGATGAGGGTACTTGCTTTGTCGGAGGTGTTGTCTCAAAGGGACCAATAGAAGGAGATTGATTTCCCCTATAAATTAGTGTTTCAGGTTCTGGATCAGGTGGGAGGGGGTTAGCCCTTCTTGGTAATCTAGTCCAAGTCCCATTTCTAATGATACATCTTAATCTTCTTAGCAGGTTTCTATTTATGATGTTGATCCTATCTAGTTTTAGGATTTCTTCGTCAGGTGGAATGACTATGTCATATGCATGGATTAGTTTAGTGATCAAGCCATCATATGGAAGCATCATGTCCTTTTTTGATAGTTCAATCATGTTTTGTTGTATTAGGTAACCAAAACAATTGTCATGTCCCTTCATGATCCAATACATCGTTCCTAATTCTATTTGGCTAATTTCATCATGATGATATTGTTTTCGAAATATAATACTTATCAAGATATGAAGAAGTAATTTAGTGTTGAAAGGTAGTAAATGTTCACAGCTTTTCAGAAGGATAAACAAGTTTAGATTACCAAAAATTATACCTAAGGCATCAGAATAAGTGGTTCCAACTGATTCTTCGTTCCATTGTCCTCTAAAATAACAACCTCTCCTTTTCATAGCAATTCCTATGAGGTTCCAAATTACTCTATCCATAATGGGTATATGATGCCCTAAGAGATAAGTGGAGACCCTATCGTGTTCATCTACATGCAAGTTGTTGTAAAACAATCTAACAAGTCTAGGATAGATAGGTTCACTTATTTAAAGGATTGGAAGGATATCTAGGTTAGCATACCATTGAATTGGTTCTAAATTGCTCAATTCCTCTAAATCTACGTATTTACCCTTATGAACATTTCTAGATTCTATGGTTGGAAATTTAAGGACATGTTGAGGAGAATCAAAAAGTAGGGAGTCATAGGTTTCATCTAATCTCCTCTTCCGTTTGTCCCTTGAGGATCTTCTAGAAGTCATGAAGACTACATTTATTAAGAACAAATGAGAGGCAAGAACAAGTATTGCAAAGAAGGAAACAATTTGGTTTAGGGATTACCTTAGTAGTTGAACCTTCTTGTGATCACCAAAAGGGGGGTTTAAGATTGATTCTTGATTTTGTAGAGGATTAGGATTCTTTTGAGTTACTAGAGAGAGATCAAAAGAAATTAGGGATTTGGGGCTGTTTGGAGAGGTGTAGAGTGAGTTGGAGTCGATTCTACCATTAGCCCTAACTTGTGTCTTTATAGTGTAGGGTTGCGGGCAGTGCCACCACCTACAACCAGTGAGCACTAGTAGTGCTACCGCCAGTTGGGTGGTGCCACCACCTACAAGCAGTGAGCACTTGCTGCATTATGGTGCAAATTTGTGTAGTGCTGACATTGTGTGGTTTCAATGCTCAAGATCTTTATCATTATGTGGTGCACACACTTATTTACACAAACATCATATAAGATTTTTGAAGTTCTACTATCATAAGAGGAGAAAATTTGTATGGAAAAATTCATATGGCTCATTAAACATACCATAAATCCATGATTCAAATCTTATCTCAAGTGAAGAAATAATAGTGAATGATCTTGAAAAATAGAACTTAATTAAGAAAATCCGGAGAAAAATTTAAAGGGGAACTCATGTATTAGAAAAATTTAGCATACCTAATTTTCTTCTTATAAAATCAAATTGTTCCTCAATCAAGAGTTTTGTAAAAATATTAGCTAATTGATGTTTTGTATCAATAAATTCTAGAGATATATCATGGTTATTAACATGATCTCATATAAAGTGATGCTTAATATCAATATGTTTAGTTCTAGAGTGTTAAATAGGATTTTTTGTTAAGCATATTGCACTAGTGTTATCACACTTTATAGGTATATTTTTTAGGTGAATTCCATAATCATCTAAAGTGTTTTTCATCCATATAACTTGAGCATAGTATGCACCTGCTGCTATATACTTAGTTTCCGCCGTAGATAGTGTGACTGAATTTTATTTCTTGGAAGTCCAAGAAATAAGTGCATGTCCTAAGAATTGGCATGTTCCGGATGTACTTTTTCTATCTATCCTT
>LVTN01000757.1:134032-146180 GCA_001649415.1 Musa itinerans
TGCAAGCTAGCAAAAATTTAGAGTTTTGCAAGTTTGTAAATTTTGCTAGATGTGTAAGTTTAGCATTTTTGCTTCTTGAGATAGGTAAGATAACACTTCTTTGTAATGTTCAAGATAGCAAGTTCTACATCATGCAAGCTAGCAATGTTACAATATTTTAGAATATACAAGCTAGCAATTTAGATATGTTTAAGAAAGCAACTCTTGCTTCTTGAAATATGCAAGTTCGCTAGATGTGCACATTAGCATGTTTTGCTTCTTGAGATAGGCAAGATAGCACTTTTCCTTGAGATTACAAGATAGCATTTCTTGCTTTTGAGATAAGCAAACTAATAAGTTTTGCCCCTTTTTGCGATATGTATGTTTGCAATTTTTTCTTCAAGCAAGCAAGCAAGTTTGTGCATCTTCTTAACTTGTGCAAGCTAGCTAGCAAGCTAGCTATCTCCCCCTTTGTCATTGTCAAAAAGAAGGGAAGAATATAATATTGTAATTCTTTTCCCTTTACAATAGTTTTCAAAGCATGATAAAGGTAAACAAAAAAATGATTGTCAAAAGATTTTATATCATTTTTGACAAGAAAGCATGATAGGAAAAATAATCTTGATTCAAAAAGAAGATTCAAGTTTAAAATTCGAGAAATCCAAATCATGATCTGAAAAAGAATGTATAAGGAGAGTTTATGCATCGTTTGCAATTTGGCTAAATTTAACATTCAAACTAGCAATTTTCTCTCCCCTTTATTGTAATCAAGGAAGAAGTAGAGTGAAAGAATACAATTTTTACATCAATACTCCACTTATAACATGAGGTTTACAACCACAAATACAAAGGTATTTACACATCATGTTATGAAAGATATAATATCAAATCATGAATGCCACAAGACATGATTTATTTCATCAAATCTCTTCTTTTTATAAATGGATAAAAGAAACATAGGAGATCTTGATTTGTGCATAAAAAATCTTAAGTTATAAATTTCGAAAAATGATTCGATTGGATATATCATCTTTTTATTAAAACGAATCATATGAAAAGATATCCAAAATCATCATGTAAAATCATCAAAATCTTTTACATAGTCCAAGAGATTCATAGATTCATTATGATAATTTTCTTCTTTAGATGATAAAATCATATGAGAACAAGATGATTCATATAAAATATATCTCATGTCATAAACATGAATAAATTAAGTGTTTGGTTAAATGTGAAAATAAATTGTCAAATCCAAAATGATCATCAAAATCACTTTTAATGAAAGCACAATAGATATATTAAAAATATCTCAAGTTCTTTTAGCTCCAAATTTTATGATTGATTTTATGTTCAAGTCTTTCATACAAAGGCCATGCTTCATTATTTATAATAAAAAAATAATATGGAAATCATAGAAATCATCAAGCTCAGTAAACCCAAAAATCATTATTACTTTAAATCACCATGCATAATTATAAAATCATCAAGCATGATACTAAGACTTTTTAATATTTTTATTAAGATATCAATCATGATTTCAATCAAAATCAGAAATCATCAAGATACATATTATTTCTTCTTGAAAAACATTCATAGGATCATCATTAGATTTATCTAACATTTTATTCCATTAACATAAAAACATGTAATTTTTATTATCATTTTCGAAATTACTAGCATGATCCCGATTTTTTGCATTTTCATTATTAAACATGTAATTTTCAAGAAAATTAATTCTAAACTAAATTTAAAAAAATGCATCATGAAAAACATTATGTAATTTCAAAATAAATTAGGGAGGTTTCGATTACCTCATCGTTGAAAACTGTTAAGGTGTAGTTTGTCACCTCACCTTTCTTGATTTTCTCCTCGTCTTCAGAGGAGCTTGATTCATCCCAATTTTTGTTCTTGTTCTTGCGTTCAAAGCAAGTAGTTGCATTCTTTTTGTTCTTTAATTTTTGTTTCATTAACTTTTTAAATTTATTTGTGAGTCCAAGTTTACCATCACTTGAGCTTATGCTCGAGTGGTCTTCAATTATTCTGTCCCAAATCCTTCATTTTCTTTGGAAGGTGGTTCTCAAGTTCTTTACGTGCATTGCACGTCATTTCATAGGTCATCAAGGACCCTATTAGTTCTTCGAGTGGAAAACGGTTCAAATCATTCGCCTCTTGTATGGCCATTACTTTAGAGTCCCAAGTTTTAGAAAGTGAGCGTAAAACTTTGTTTACAAGTTCAAAATCCGAAAAGCTTTTACTAAGTGCTTTTAAACCATTGTAGACATCCATAAAACGGGTATACATGTCAACAACGGTTTCACTTGGTTTCATTCGAAAATATTCAAAATCATGCATTAAAAAATTAACTTTAGAATCCTTAACACTATTCATGCCTTAGTGTGTGATTTCGAGAATGTATCAAATATCAAAAGTCATTTCGCACCAAGAAACCCGATTGAATTCATTTTTATCTAAGGCGCAAAATAGAGCATTCATAGCTCTAGCATTTAAAGAAAACATCTTCTTCTTCGAATCATTCCAATCTTTCATTGGAAGAGAAGCCATTTCAAATCTGTTTTCGACTATGTGCCATAAGTTCAAATCCAAAGAAAGCAAGAAAACTTTTATTTGAGTTTTCCAATATGTGTAGTCCATCTCATTGAAAAAGGGAGGACGAATAAGAGAGTGACCCTCTTGAAAGCCGAAAAGAGCCATTTCTCTTTAGTGTTAAACCAATGAGAAATAACAAGGCTCTGATGCCAATTGTTAGGATCGAGAGTCCGAGGTCGACACTAAGAGGGGGGGTGAATTAGTGCAGCGGTAAAATCACGTCTTAAAAAAAAACCTTCCTACCATAAAATTGGTTTTGACGAAAACCTTTTCGTAAAGATCTTAACTTTAAACACATTTGTAAATTAATTAAAGGCAGTAAGCAATTAAACAGATTTGTAGTTAAAGTAAATTGCTTAAGACATAAACGTAAACCAGATTTTTAGAGTGGTTCGGTCAATGTGACTTACATCCACTTTCGGCTTCCTCCTCCAATGAGGTCATCGGCATCCACTTAAATTTTAAAAAATGATTCGATTGGATATATCATCTTTTTATTAAAACGAATCATATGAAAAGAAATCCAAAATCATCAAAATCTTTTGCATAGTCCAAGAGATTCATAGATTCATTATGATAATTTTCTTCTTTAGATGATAAAATCATATGAGAACAAGATGATTCATATAAAATATATCTCATGTCATAAACATGAATAAATTAAGTGTTTGGTTAAATATGAAACCAAATTGTCAAATCCAAAATGATCATCAAAATCATTTTTAATGAAAGCACAATAGATATATTAAAAATAGCTCAAGTTCTTTTAGTTCCAAATTTTATGATTGATTTCATGTTCAAGTCTTTCATACAAAGGTCATGCTTCATTATTTATAATCAAAAAATAATATGGAAATCATAGAAATCATCAAGCTCAATAAACCCAAAAATCATTATTACTTCCAATCACCATGCATAATTATAAAATCGTCGATACCAAGACTTTTTAATATTTTTATTAAGATATCAACCATGGTTTCAATCAAAATCAAAAATCATTAAGATACATATTATTTTTTCTTCAAAAATATTCATAGGATCATCATTAGATTTAAGTCTAACATTTTATTCCATTAACATAAAAACATGCAATTTTTATTATCATTTTCGAAATTACTGACTTGATCCCGATTTTTTGCATTTTCATTATTAAATATGTAATTTTCAAGAAAGTTAATTCTAAACTAAATTTTAAAAAAATACATCATGAAAAGCATCATGTAATTTCGAAATAAATTAGGGAGGTTTCGATTACCTCATCGTTGAAAACTATTAAGGCATAGTTTGTCACCTCGCCTTTGTTGATTTTCTCCTCGTGTTCGGAGGAGCTCGATTCATCCCAATTTTTGTTCTTCTTCTTACGTTCAAGGCAAGTAGTTGCGTTCTTTTTGTTCCTTAATTTTTGTTTCATGAACTTTTTAAATTTATTTGTGAATCCAAGTTCACCATCACTTGAGCTTATGCTCGAGTGGTCTTCAATTGTTCTATGTCTCAAATTCTTCCTGTTCTTTGGAAGGTGGTTCTCAAGCCCTTTACGTGCATTGCACATCATTTCATAGGTCATCAAGGACCCTATTAATTCTTCGAGTGGAAAGCGGTTCAAATCATTGGCCTCTTGTATGGCCATTACTTTAAAGTCCCAAGTTTTAGAAAGTGAGCGTAAAACTTTGTTTACAAGTTCAAAATCTGAAAAGCTTTTACCAAGTGCTTTTAAACCATTAACGACATCCATAAAACAGGTATATATGTCAACAACGGTTTCACTTGGTTTCATTCGAAAACATTCAAAATAATACATTAAAAAATTAACATTAGAATCCTTAACACTATTCGTGCCTTAGTGTGTGATTTCGAGAATGTGCCAAATATTAAAAGCCATTACGCACAAAGAAACCTGATTGAATTCATTTTTATCTAAGGTGCAAAATAGAGCATTCATAGCTCTAGCATTTAAAGAAAACGTCTTCATCTCCAAATCATTCCAATCTTTCATTGGAAGAGAAAATATTTCAAATCTGTTTTTGACTATATTCCATAAGTTCAAATCCAAAGAAAGCAAGAAAACTCTCATTTTAGTTTTCCAATATGTGTAGTCCATCCCATTGAAAAAGGGAGGACGAATAAGAGAGTGACCCTCTTGAAAGTCGAAAAAAGCCATTTCTCTTGAGTGTTAAACCAATGAGAAATAACGAGGCTCTGATGCCAATTGTTAGGATCGAGAGTCCAAGGTCGGCACTAAGAGGGGGGGGTGAATTAGTGCAACGATAAAATCACCTCTGCAAAAAAAACCTTCGTACGATAAAACCGGTTTCGACGAAAACCTTTTCGTAAAGATCTTAACTTGAAACACGTTCGTAAATGAATTGAAGGCAGTAAGTAATTAAACAGATTTGTAGTTAAAGTAAATTGCTCAAGACATAAACGCAAACCTGATTTTTAGAGTGGTTCGGTCAACGTGACCTACATCCACTTTCGGCTTCCTCCTCCAACGAGGTCACCGGCGTCCACTAGGGGCCTTCCTTCAATAGGCGAAGGCCAATCACCTTTTACACCCCTCTTCTCCTTTTACCGGGTTTAGGAGACAACCCTTACAAGCACTCACTTACTCCTCTCTCAAACTAGTCTAACACTTTAGAAGAGGGAGAGGAGATTACATAAGATTTCAATAGCGTTTCTTTGCTTTTAGACTCTTTGTGCTTGTATTTGTTAACCAAGGATGAGAGTGGTACTTAAAGGCTTCAAGTTGATTCAAACTTGGAGCCTAAAACTTTCCCATCCCAGGTTCCTTGGGCACGGGCGGTACCACTGCCTGTGTTGGGCAGTACCATCGCCCAATGTCAATCTAACGCTGACACTGCCCTAGGCGATACCACCGCCCAGACTGATAGTACCACCACCTGCAACCTCTCGGAGGCTGTGTCTAGGCGGTACCACCGCCTAGACCGACGATACCACCGCTTGACATAGTCTCGAAGACTGTACCACGACGGTGAGAATTCTTGGGGCACTATTTGGGCTTCTTGTTGGGACCAACACAGTTCTTACATGGACCTAGCTGGCCCTTAATTGGGTTGGCCAAATCCAAGCCCAATTACGTGCTAACTACGATTCCTAAGGCATATTCTAAGCTAAACAAGTCCGTAAGTCTTGGTTCTTCCAACGAGCTTCCGGTGATCTTCCGGCAAACTTCTGACGATCTCTTGACAATGTTCCGGCGGACTCCCGGTAAGCTACTAGACTTCACGACGATCTTCTTGGCAAGTTCAGACGAGCTTCTTGGCAAGCTCCGTGACTTCTCGGCTAGTTCCGCCAGAACTTTCGACGAACTCTCGAACTCCCAACGATGTCACATCCTTGACTCCGAGACTTCATTTTACTTTATGTCTTACTATCGTAGTTAATCCTGCACATGTAAAACACACTTCGATCTAGATAATTAATACTAAGCAATAATCATCTTGTCCGGCATGTCATTGGTCCCTCGACGTTTCGTCCGATTCTTCGGTGCATCATCCTCTCCTACGGCCTATTGCCTAATCAGCCAGTTGACTCCGCAACTCCTATATCCTTGGCGCAATGTCCGCTCTTCTTGGCCTGTTGCCCGAATCCACGGCCTAAAGCCTTCTGTTGATACGTTGACCGATCCACCGGCCGGACGTCCAATCTTCTAACATGTTCCTCCGGCCCAACATGATTCTTCCTGCTTTAATTGTCTTATCCTGATCGAAGCATCCTGCATCACTCAAAACGCAGATTAAAACATAAGCACTTATCAATTGGTTTCATCATCAAAATACGAGATTCAATAGTCTGGCAATGACATTGCCAAACTGGGGCGGTGGAACTGCCTAGGGAATGGTCTCCTAGGTGGTTTGGGCGGTGGTACCGCTGGCATTTATTACCTGCCAGGCGATGGTAGTGCTAGAGCTCAGTATTCGAGATTGTGTCAAGTAGTGGTATCGCGAAACTGGGTGGTGGTACCGCCTAGTGTCAGAGTGTCAGGCGGTGGTATCGCCTAGTACTAGCGATGGTACCGCTAATATCTCGAAAATCTGAGATGAGATACTTTTTATCTCCAATTTTGAAACCATTAGGGCCTATAAATACCCCATTCTTTTCTGCATGAAAGGGTAACAAAGTGCAATCAAAGTGTGAAAAAAGAAACTCTAAGTGTTGGGGTGTTAAAAGTGTTATAAAAGTGAGAAGAGTCCTTCTCCCTCTCTTTAGCTTTGTAATCATCCAAGAAGAGGTGTGAGGCTTGTAAGGGTTATCTCCTAAACCCATGAAAAGGAGAAAGTGTTGTAAAGAGATGGTTGGTCTTTGCTTATTAAAGGAAGACCATTAGTGGACGCCGGTGACCTCGACGGAGGAGGAATTGGAAGTGGATGTAAGTCACAATGACCGAACCACTATAAATTCCGGTGTGTTCATTCCTTACTACTTAATCTCTTTACTGTATTTAACTTTACTTCATTACAAACTAGCTGATCCCTTCTTTACTACTCATTCAAGAAAAACGAAACAATTTTTGTTAGAATTGAACTTTATCGTACAAAGATTTTCAAATCGACGTAATTTTTTTACCACACTAATTCAACCCTCCTCTTAGTGCCGCTCTTGATCCTAACAATTGGTATCAGAGTAAGGTCACTCTCATTTTGGTTTGAAACCCAAGAGAGATGATATTTGCTAGCAACCAAGAGGGTCACTCAATCACACATCCACCCATGTTTAATAGGATGGATTACACCTATTAGAAAACTAGAATGAGGATTTTTCTAATTTCTATAGATTTTGAGTTATGGAACATTGTGAAAAATGGCTTTCAAAAGTTTTCTCTTCCAATGAACGATTGGAATGTGTTAGAGAAGAAGACTTTCGCTTTAAATGCCAAGGCTATGAATACCTTGTTTTGTACTTTAGATAAATACAAGTTCAATTGAGTGTCTATTTGTGAAACAGCTTTCGATATTTAATATACACTTGAAATCACTCACGAGAGCACTAGTAGAGTAAAGGAGTCCAAAATTAATCTTTTAGTCCATACTTATAAGTTGTTTCGGATAAAACCAAGTGAGACCATTGGAGACATGTACACCCGATTTACGGATGTCGTCAATGGTCTAAAAGGACTTGGTAAAAGTTTTTCTAATTTTGAATTTGTTAATAAAATATTGAGATCCCTTCCAAAGAGTTGGGACCCTAAAGTAATGGTCATTCAAGAGGCTAAGGACTTGAATAATTTCCCTTTCGAAGAACTTATCGGGTCATTAATGACCTATGAGATGACTTACAATGCTCATGAAGAGCTTAAGAACAACATTCTAAAGAACAGGAAGGATATGATACTAAGAACTTATAAAGACCACTTAAAAGAAATTTTAAGTGATGAGGACTATGATGATGACTTGGCACTCTTGATAAGAAAGTTCAAAAAATTCATAAAAAGAAATAAATCTAAAAATAACGCTAAAAATAAAATTGAAGCCAAGAAAGAATAAGTTATATGCTACGAATGCAAGAAGCCAGGACATTTCAAAAGTGAATGTCCCCAAGTAAAGAAAAAGCAACAAAGAAGAAGAAGGCGCTCAAAGCGACGTGGGATGACTCGAGCGATTCCGAAGGTGAAGAACAAAGCAATAAGGAGATCGCTAACTACGCACTAATGGCTATCGGAGAATAGGTAAGTAGTTCATTAGATGCAAATTTATCTTTTGATGAGCTTTTAAGTGCTTTTCATGAATTATTTGATGAATGTAGAATGTTGAGTAAAAAGTATAATTCTTTGAAAAAAGAGCATCTCCTTTTAAATAATGAATTTGAAAAACTTAAGCATGATAATCCTTTGTTACCTCTATGTACTAAGTGTGAACACTTAGAGGCACTTGAAAAGGAAAACTTGCTACTCAAAGAAACCTTAGAAAAGTTTAAGATTGGTAACAAGTCCTTGAACATGATCCTTGCCAATAAGGGTCACATTCATAGAAGAGGTGGAATCGGATTTGTGAGTAGCTCTCACCAAAATCCAACCACCTTTGTTAAAGGCCCAACCTTGCATGTATCACCCCGCACTAAATATAATTTTTGTTGCAAACTCAGGCATGTTATTTATAAATGTTAACTTAAGAAATATAGTCTACACAAATTGATTTGGGTTCCTAAAGGAACCATAAGAAACTCTATGCAAAACGATAAGTTGAGTAGATCGATCTTTGAGGTACCTAAGGTCAAATGGTTACCTAAAAAATACCCTTTTTATAGAAGTGTCTACCATTTTAAGCTAGGAGCAAAAATAATATTTTGATAGTGGATGCTCAAGGCTTATGATCGAGATCCAAAATACCCCATAAAGCTCTCTAGCCAAAACAATAAAGGAAAAATCATTAGAATTAGAACCATCGGTTACAAAATAATTAAAGACATTTTATATTCAATAAGATCATGCTTGTTGACTTGATGATGCAATGATTATTTGAAATCTTATGTTTTGGAATTATTTGATAAACATTTGATCTTGATTTCTCAACAACTTGAGAACTCTTATGTATAAGTTCCTCTCTTATATTTTCCGGATTTCTCGACTTTTGAAAATTGAGTCTTCTTTTTTGAGATTGTTTACTCTTGTTCCTTCTCTTTGCAATTTACAAAACTAGAGATCTGATCCATGGATCATTTGTTTGAATTGATCATTGATATTTTTGAACTGATTATATTCTTATGAAAGTTAAAACTTCAAAATGACTTGATACGATATTTATGCAAATGAGCATTAGCACAACAAAATGACTATGATCTTGCTTAGGAAAGGAGGCGAGAGTATTTGCTTGCTGCATCTCTAAAGAAAAGAAATGATACTAGACAAACAAAACAAATAGATTGAGGAAAACAGTGCACCGGTGGTGGCACCGCTGGATTGGCGGTAGCACCGCCAATAAGCACTAGTTGTAGGTGGTGGCACCACCCAACCGGCGGTAGCACCGCCCGCAACTCTGCCCTATAAAAAGGCTTTTAGGGCCGACGGTAGAACTGCCCCCAAGCTTTCTTAGACCTCTTCCCCATACCTCTAAACCCTTCTCCACCTCTCATTCTGCTTGCTTTTCCTATAGAAACTCAAGAAAACCCTCATCTCTTGCAAATCTAAAGATCAATCTAAAATTTTCAAGAGATCACTACAATGTTCCATGGCATCTAGAAGATCCTTAAGGGACAAAGGAAAGAGGAGAGTAGATGAAACCTATGATTCCACACTCTTTGATTCACCTCAACATGCCCTTAAATTTCCAACCTTTGAATACAGAAGTGTTCATAAGGGAAAATATGTAGATCTAGAAGAATTGGGTAATGTAGAACCAATTCAATAGTTTGTCAACTTAGATATCCTTCCAATTCTTCAAATAAGTAAACCCATTTATCCTAGACTTGTTTAGTTATTTTACAACAACTTATAAGTAGATGAAAACGATAGTGTGTTCACTTATCTCTTAGGGCATCACATACCCATCATGATAGTGTAATTTGTAACCTTATAGGAATTCCTGAGAAAAGAAGAGGTTGTTACTTTAGAGGGCTCTGAGATGAAGAATCAGTTGGGGTTACGTATTCTGAGGCATTAGGAACTATCTTTGGTAACCCAAATCTTTCTATCGTTCCAAAAAGTTATGAACATTTGCTATCCTTTAGCACAAAATTACTACATCACATAGTGATAAGTATCCTACTTCCAAAACAATATCATGATAAAGTTAGTCAAATGGAATTAAGAACAATATATTGGATTATGATAAGACACGACAACTATTTTGGATATCTGATAAAACAAAACATGATTGAATTATCAACAAAAGATATGGTGCTTCCTTATGGTGGTTTAATCACTAGACTAATGCGTGCATATAACATAGTTATTCCATCTGATGAAGAAATCTTAAAACTAGATTGATTCAATGTCATCAATGGAAACCTATTAAGGAGATTAAGATGTATAGTAAGAAACGGGATTTGGACTAGACTACCTAGGAGGACTGGCCCTCTCCCACCTGAACCAGAACCAGAAATACCTGTATATAGGGAAAGTCATTCTCCTCTACCAGTCCCCTTGAAGCAGCACCTCCAATAGAGCAAGCACCCTCCTCATTTGCCGATCTAATAGTGACTCGACTGGATCAAATTGAACTATGTCAAGATCAAATTAAATTATGTCAAGATCAAATCATAACCAAGATGCAACAAATTCGTCGGCAACTGAATACTTTGTTTAGGCATTTTGATTTACCGCCACTTAAATAGATTATGTATTCCCTTTTACTAATAAAAGGGAGTAGGGAACTAAAAAGCACCATGATGAGTTGTACTCTTTGATATACTATACTTCTTACATTCTATGACGTAATGTGCTGATGTACTTTATTTTAATGGTTTAATACTTGCATCACTCTAAGAATTAGACATGATAAATCCTATGAATGCATAAATTCCTTAATACATTCTTTGAATTTCTCAGTTCTCTTTTTAAATCAAGAACGTTTTTCTTTCTTGTGATATTTATAAAAAAGGAAAGATTCAACTTTTTGTTGAATCTCGGATTTTGATGATGAAGTCAATTGTCATTTGTTATCTAATCCATATGTTAAGATAAGTGTACAGGATTAACTACGATGAAAGTAAGACATGCAGTAGGAGTTGCGTCGAAGTCAAGACTATGATCACGTTGGGAGTTCGAGAGTTCGACGGAAGTCCGGACGGTCGTCGGAGGTTCTACGGGAACAAATCCGAGAAGTCCAGGAGCTTGCCAAAGAAGCTCGTCGGAACTCGCCAAGTGGATCGTCGCAAGTCCAGGAGTTTGCAGGAAGTCCGTAGGAGCATCATCAAAGGTTCGTTGGATGCTCGCCGGAAGATCGCTAGAAGCTCGCCGGAAGAAGCGATTGACGCACCGAAGCAAGTTGCCGTAAATGTCTTAAGAAATATCATAGTTAGCACATTGATTAAGTTAGAAATGGGAGGTGATCCCATTAACTTAATCTTGGGGCAATTGGGCCCCTGATAGACCCAAATTGGGCCGAATGGATCAGCCCATTCGAACTCAGATTTCTTGGCCAACGGTGGCACCGCTTGGGTCAGTGGTGGCACCGCCCAAGGCTCAGTCTCCGAGCTCTGGCTAGGTGGTGCAACCGCCCCTAACAAGTGGTGGAACCACCTGAGCTCGGTCTCCGAGCTCTACCAAGCGGTGCAACCGCCCCTGTCAGGAGGTGACACCGCCCAAGGCTTAGTCTCCGAGCTCTACTAGGCGGTGTAACTGCCCTAGTCAGGCGATTCCACCGCCAGACCCCGTAATTCTGGGAATTGACAGTTTTGAGCTCGGAATTCAAATTGGGTTTGGGCCTATAAATACCCCACCCTTTCAGCAATGAAAGTGCCCCCAAAAACCACCGAAATCCTGATCTTACTCTGTGATTTTTAGAGCTCAAAAGTTTTGTATAAGTTGAAAGTTCTCTTCCCCCTTTTCTTCCAAGTTTTGATCTGTCAAGAGAGGAAAGAAAATTCTGTAAGGGTTGTCTCCTAAGCC
>LVTN01000758.1:0-15534 GCA_001649415.1 Musa itinerans
AGGTGATTACTTCTACTTTATTATTTTTACTAATAATTTCTCAAGGTATAGACATGTGTACTTGATGAAGTATAACTTCGAAGCCTTTGAGAAATTCAAATAGTATAAGAATAAATTGGAGAACCAGATTAGAAAGAGTATCAAGACTCTTCGATCAAATCAAGGAGGTGAGTACTTGAGTATAGAGTTCACATAGTTCCTTAAGGACCATGAGATTCTATCCCAATGAACACCTCCTTATACATCTCAACTCAATGGTATATCTAAAAGTAGGAATCGTGCATTGTTAGACATGATGCGGTCTATGATGAGCTTCACAGACTTACCAATCTCATTCTGAGGATACGCCCTAGAGATCGTAACTTAATTTCTAAATAGAGTTCCAACTAAGTTGGTAGTGTCTACACCATATAAGATATAGAAAGGGAAGAAGCCCAATCTTAAGGTTGTTAAAATTTGGGGCTGCCCTACCCACATTAAGAGACACAACCCTAACAAGTTAGAATCAAGGACGGAGCGGTGTAAGTTCATGGGATACCATAAGAAAACTTATGGGTATTATTTCTATCACCTCGAGGACCAAAAGGTCTTTATAGCCAATAGCATGATAGAGTTGAGAGAGGTTAGAGAACCTAGCTCAAGCACCACTCCATAGCCCGAGTCTGTTCAGGTACCTAGCACACAAGTTCTAACTTTACATTGGTCTCGTAGAGTATCTCATCCTCCTAAGAGATATGTAGGACAAGATGTTGAGGATATTGATCATCAAACCTACGAGGAGGCTATTATGAGTAAAGACTCTGGGAAGTGGTAAGAAGCTATGAATTTTAAGATAAATTCCATGTACTCCAACAATGTTTGGAACCTAGTTAATGCACCTGAGGGTATTATACCCATGGGTTACAAGTGGATCTTTAAGAAGAAGATCAGAGTAGATAAAAATATAAAGATCTATAAAGCAAGGGTAGTGGCTAAGGGGTATCGTCAAAAGTAAGGTGTTGACTATGATGAAACATTCTCACCCGTAGCCAAGCTAAAATCCATCAGAATTCTGTTGGCTATTGCAGGACACTATGATTATTAGATCTAGCAAATGGATATGAAAATCGTATTCCTCAATGGCAACCTCAATGAGGAGGTGTATATGATATTGTTAAATCTCGGATTTTGATGATGAAACCAATTGATAGTGTTTATCTGATTTGCGTTTTGAGTGGTGTAGGAAGCTTCGATCAGGGAGAGACAATTAAAGTAGAAAGAATCATGTTGGGCTAGAGTGGAACATGTCAGAAGATTGGACGTCAAGCTGGAGGATCGGTCGATGTATCGGCAAAAGGCTTTAAGCCATGGGTTCGGGCATCGGGTAAAGAAGAGCAAAAATTACGCTAAAGAAATCAGAGTTGCGGAGGCCGATTGGTCGATTGGGCAATAGGCCATAAGAGAGGATGATGCACCGAAAAATCAAACGAAGCGTCGATGAACCAATGACATATCGGACAACACTTGATTCAAGCTTTGTAATCATTGTCGAAATCGAAGTAGGTTTTAGGTGTAATTGGGTTGGAATTGGGCCAACTCAATTATAGGCCAATTGGGCCCAAGTTTAGGATGTGTTGGGCCAAGTAAAAGGCCCAAACAATGACCCAACAGATGAAACCATCGGTGGCACAGTCTTCGAGACTGTGTTAGGTGGTGGTACTGCCTAGTGGCAGGGTGTCAAGCGGTGGTACCACCCAATGTCAGTGCTGTAGGCGGTGGTACCGCCCAGCACAAGCGATGGTACCACCTAAACCCCGAAAATCGGAGATGAGACACTTTTAGGCTCCAAGTTTGAATCCACTTAAGACCTATAAATAGCCCTCTCATCCTTGATTAATACATACAAGAATTGAGAGCAAAAAAAGTAAAAAAACATTATTGTAATCTTGTGAGAACTCATCTTAAGCTCTAAGTGTTAGTGTGGTTTAAGAGAGGCGGAAGTTGAGGTGTAAAGGTTCTCTCATGAACCAGTCAAAAAGAGAATCAAGTGTAAAAGGATAGTTAATATTTGTCCGTTGAAAGAAGATCATTAGTGGATGTTGGTGGCCTCGACGAATGAGGAATCGGCGGAGTGGATGTAGGTCACGATGACCGAACCACTATAAAAATCTGGTTTGCATTTATTTCTTGCTATTTACCTTTATTGCAAATGGAATTCTTAATTTCACTATGCTTCTGCATGCTTTCAAGTTAAGCATTTTTTATACGAGCTTTTATCGAACGAAAGATTTTCAAAATTGATGTTTTTATCCGCTGCACTAATTCACCACCCGTCTTAGTGCCGACTCGATCCTAACAGTTAGTATCAGAGCTATGTTCTTTCTCGTTTGGTTTAACAACCAAGAGAAATGGCTCTTTTTGGATTTCAAGAGGGACTTTTTATCATTTATCCTCCTATGTTCAATGGGACGGACTACATATATTGAAAAACTCGAATCAGAGTTTTCTTGCTTTCTATTGATTTAAATTTATAGAACATTGTTGAAAATGGATTTCAAAAGTCTTTTCTTCCAATGAACAATTGGAATGATTTAGAGAAAAAGACTTTCTCTTTGAATGTCAAAGCTATGAATGCTTTGTTTTGTGCATTAGACAAAAATAAATTTAATCGTGTTTCTATTTGTGAATCTGCACACGATATTTGGCACACACTTAAAATCACACACGAAGGCACTAGTAGAGTTAAAGACTCTAAAATTAATCTTTTGATGTATGATTTTGAGTTGTTTGGTATGAAGCCAAGCAAAACCATTATTGACATGTATACCCGTTTTACGGATATTGTTAATGACTTAAAAGGTTTTGGCAAATGTTTTTTGAATCTTGAACTTGTTAATAAAGTTTTACGATCTCTTTCTAAAACTTGGGATCCTAAAGTAACGGCCGGTTGATGACTTATGAAATGAGTTATATGGCTTATGAAGAGCTTGAGAACAACCTTCCAAAAAACAGGAAGGATTTGACACTTGGAATAAATGAAGACCACTCGAGCGAAAGATCAAGTGATGATGACTTTGAACTCTTGACTATAAAGCTTAAAAAATTCTTAAAATAAGAATTTAAGAACAAAAATTAACTTAAAAAGAAGTTTCCAAAGTAGAAGAAAGTATTCAAGATGGCTTAGGATGAATCGAGCTCATCCGATGACGAGAAGCAAACCAACAAAGACAAGGTAGTGAACTACGCCTTAATGATTTTCGATGATGAGGTAACCAAAACCACTTTACTTTATTTTGAAATTACTTGATGCGTTTTCATGAGTTTTTTTAAAATTATTTAGTAAATAAAAATAAAAAAATATCATGCTTCTCTTTCTAAGTGACTTTTAAAAAATTAAAATTTGAGCATGACAATTGCATGTTAATTCCTAGCACTAAGCATGAAAAGTTAGATTCACTTCAAAAGAAAAATGCATTACTACAACAAACAAAATGATTTTGAAAATACTTCATGTTTGATGAAATCAATTTTGATGTTGTAATGATGTAATGAAAATATTAAAAGTTTTGATACAATGCTTGATGATTTTATTCTATGCATGAGATTTTCAAGTTATACATGATGATTTTTGTGATTTATTGATTTTGATGATTTTTGTGATAAATCTCGCACTTTCATTTTAAATGATGATATATGTTTTGATTTAGCAAAAAAAAAAAAGGATAATGATATGCTTGTATGATATCAAATCACTTAAATTGAAACAACTGAAAGGGAATGTATTTTGAAAATAAATGTTTGTATCATATTTGATGATTTTACATTTTGAAACTATGCATGATGAGTTGAAGTAATAATGGTTTGAATGCACGAATCGATAATCTTTTTGTCACACGAATCATGATTTCTTTACTTGATACTCTGAATTTTTGTATGATTCATGATAAATTGTGACATGTATGAATCAAGTTCTCGTGTGAACCTAATTACGTTGCCTTCATTCAATTTTCTAAAAAGTGATTTTGATGATTTGAATTTGAATAAAAAAATTTCAACTAAATCATGAACTTTCTTTTGATTTCTCTACTTGAGCTATCTTTTATGAGAATCAAAATATTTTCTATCTTTAATGATTTCTTCTTACCATTTACTAAAGAAGAAGACTTATGCAAATAAACTATGACCTTGATAATGGTTTGAAATTATGCATGTTATATGTTAAAGACTTGAAACCATGTTTTGGTATCATGCATACCCAAGTAATGTTGATTTGAAATTTTATTTATTTAGTATCATGCCCAACGTAATAATGATGATGACTTGGCATTTCATACAAGAAAACTTTATGGGTTAAGATTTATTTTTTTATCCAGATCATGATCTTGATTACTTGATTTTTAGACTTGAATCTTCTTTTTGAATCAAGATCATTTCCCTATCATTCCTTCTATATACAAAAGAAGATATATGTCAAAAATCATTGGAATAATGATTGGAATATTGATATAAATTTATTATTTATCTTTGTCATTCTTTAAAAATTGTTGTAAAGGGAAAAAGAATTACAAAATTATATTCTTCCCTTCTTTTTGACAATGACAAAGGGGAAGATAAAATATGCTAGCTTGCATAATGATATATGCAAGAAGAAGTTAAAACTTGTTAGCTTTGCACATCGCAAAGAGAGCAAAACTTGCTAGCTTGCTCATCTCAAAAGAGAAGCAAGAAGTGTTAACTTGCAAATCTCAAGAGAAGCAATGTTTGCTAAACTACACATTTCAAGAATATGCAAAAACATACTATCTTGTACATTTCAAAAATTGCTAGCTCAAGATGTAAATTTTGGAAACTTGCCCATTGCAAAAGGAAGAGAAACTCACCAGCTTGAATGTTCTAAAGTGATGAAAAATTTGCTAAATAGCTAAGCCTTAATGTCTCTAAAACTTGATAGTTTCACTTCTCCTTTTTGTTGATGATAAAGAGGGAGAAGATATGATGATATAAGTATCATATATGTTAAAATGTAATATACTTTGATATTTTTATGCCATGATGATTTGAAATATTTATGATGATGTATGCAAAACTTATGATAATGATGTATGCAATGCAATGCAATGATATGCATATAATGTATTGCATATATTTATGATGAAATATTGCTTAGACTTCAATTCAAGGTTTTATCAATACAGCATATTGATAGGGGGAGTTAAGGTTAACTCTATCATCAATTAGTTGTCATCATCAAAAAAGGGGAGATTGTTGAATCTCGAATTTTGATGATGAAACCAATTGATAGTGTTTATCTAATTTGTGTTTTGAGTGATGCAAGAAACTTCGATCAGAGAGAGACAATTAAAGTAGGAAGAATCATGTTGGACTCGAGTGGAACATGTTAGAAGATTGGACATCAAGCCGGAGGATAGATCGATGTATCGGCAGAAGGCTTCGGGCCATGGGTTTGGGCATCGGGTAAAGAAGAGCGGAAATTGTACTAAGGAAATTGGAGTTGTGGAGGTCAACTGACCGATTGGGCAATAGACCGCAAGAGAAGACGAACCGCTAAAGAATCAGACGAAGCATCGATGAACCAATGACATGCCGGACAACACTTGATTCAAGCTTTGTAATAATTATCTAGATCGAAGTAAGTTTTAGGTATAATTGGGTTGGAATTGGGCTAACTCAATTAAGGGCCAGTTGGGCCCAAGTTTGGGATGTGTTGGGCTAAGTGAAAGGCCCAAACAATGACCCAATAGATAGAACCATCTGTGGCATAATCTCTAAGACTATGTCAAGCGGTGGTACCACCCAGACATAGTCTCCAAGAGACTGTCAAGCGATGGTACCGTCAGATTGGGTGGTTTTACCGCCTAGTGGTAGGGTGTCAGGTGGTGCTACCACTAGACTGAGAAGTAGTATCATCTAGTGTTAGTGCTGCAGGCGATGGTACGATGAGACACTTTTAGGCTCCAAGTTTGAATCTACTTGAGGCCTATAAATACCTCTCTTATCCCTAGTTAATACCCCTCTTATCCCTAGTTAATATACACAATAATTAAGAGCAAAAAAAGAAGAAAAATACTATTGTAATCTTATGAGAACTCTTAAGCTCTAAGTGTTAGTATGGTTTAAGAGAGGAGTAAGTGGGGGTGTATAGGTTCTCTCCTAAACTTGTCAAAAGGAGAATCAAGTGTAAAAGGGTAGTTGATCTTCGCCCGTTGAAAGAAGATCGTTAGTGGATGTTGGTGGCCTCGACAGAAGAGGAATCAACGGAGTGGATATAGGTCACGACGACCAAACCATTATGAAAATCTGGTTTACATTTATTTCTTGTTATTTACCTTTATTGCAAACGAAATTCTTACTTTCACTATGCTTCCACCTGCTTTTAAGTTAAGCATTTTCGATATGAGCTTTTATTGAATGAAAGATTTTCAAAACTGATATTTTTATCTGCTGCACTAATTTACCCCCCCTCTTAGTGCCGACTCGATCCTAACAGATACAACATAAGGGATTCGTGTCCAAGGATTGCCCAAATAAGGTGTGTAGGTTACTTTGGTCTATTTATGGACTGAAGCAAGCTTCCCAAAGTTGGAACATAAGATTTAATGAGGCGATCAGATCTTATGACTTCGTTAAAAATGAAGATGAGCCTTGTGTGTACAGGAAGGTAGGTGGGAGCGCTATCACCTTCTTAGTATTATATATGGATGACATCTTGATTATTGGGAATGATGTAGGAATGCTATCTATAGTAAAGGCTTGGTTATCTAGACACTTCTCCATGAAGGACTTAGGAGAAGCATATTATATCTTGAGGATTCAGATCTATAGAGATAGATCCAAGAGGATGCTTAGCTTATCCTAATCTAGGTATATAGACACTATTGTCAAAAGGTTTGATATAGAAAATTCCAAAAGAGATCTAATACCGATGAGACATGGGATATCGCTTTATAAGAGTATGTCCCCAAAGACTCCTAAAGAAATGGCGAACATAGATAGGATACCATATGCCTAAGTGATAGGGTCTATCATGTATGTCATGCTATGTATCAGGCCTGATGTAACGCATGCTTTGAGTGTCATGAGTAGGTATCAAGCGAATCCAAGCTTGGAGTACTGGAAAGCAGTAAAGTATATCATTAAGTACTTGAGAAGGACCAATGATCTTTTACTAGTATATAGAGGTAGTAGCCTTAGGGTTGAAGGCTACATGGACTCGAGTTTCTAGTCCGATGTCGATGATAGTATGTCTAATTCAGGGTATGTGTTCACCCTGAATGGAGGAGCAGTATGCTGGAAGAGTTTCAAGCAAGATACTACTGCTGACTTAACCACAAAGGCGGAGTACATTGTTGCAGCAGAGGCAGCAAAGGAGGGAGTCTGGATGAAGAAGTTCATCACAGATTTGGGAGTCATACCGGGCAACGAGAAGCTGATCCCTTATATTGTGACAATAACTTAGCAATTGCTTAAGCAAAGGAACATAGGTCTCATCAGAAGTCTAAACACGTTCTAAGGAGGTTCCACTTAATCAGAGAGATCGTGGCCCGAGGAGATGTAGTAGTGGAAAGAGTTCCATCCGAAGATAATATCATAGATTCACTAACGCAACCGTTATCTTAGATTTTCTTTGAGCATCACAGGGGTTTGATAGGGATCGGACACATATGTGATTGACTTTAGGTCAAGTGGATTGCTAATCATAGGTGCCTTGTAAGCAAATCACGTGAGTGATGACACGTGTGACATAATACGCATTCCTTTTGCTTATTAGATTATTTTATATTTTATCACTTTATATTGCATATTGTATATATATATATATATATATATATATGCATATATAATGTGATGTCTATGGATCTGTGCAATGAGAATCAGATCGTGATTATATCACGATAATGAGACCGATTCACCTTTAAACATATACCCTAAATAATCATAGTCATAAGTTACTCGAGAGGGACATCGAGATAACCAGATAGATTGGTGTGCTGTATACCCGTCCATATGATGGAGGCAGTCGGTCTCATAACTACTCGTGTAGGGACACTAGGGCTACAATGTAGGTGCTCATTAGAGAATGAGTTCACTGATTAATCCACTCATGGAATGCTTGATGGTTGATGATACAATGTCCGTAATACCGTACCGTACCGGAGTTTCGACCTGAGCTCGGTACGGTACGGTATGGGTGTACCGAGCGATACACCCCAGGTGTATCGAGCACTGTAGCAGTGCTACAATGCTACAGTGCACTGCTACAGTGCTGCAGTGCACTGCTACAGTGCATTGTATCACTATACCGATCGTACCGCCCGGTATCGGGCGGTCCGTGTACCGGTAACCTGTCGGACCGGTACGTACCGCCCGTACCGGGCGGTACACATCGAAATGGCAGACCTTGTGATGATACCTCATTATCTAATAGTGATTTTGTTGTCCCAATGGTATACCTATTCCTTAGATTTGAGACACCAAGGATGTCTTGTATGAGTACTCCACTCTTTGATACCGGACTTATAGGTTTCGAAGTTCCAAATCTAGCATAGCCAATCATCGGGAGTGGCAGCTAACCTTAGGAGGGCTATTGATTATCGATAGAGGATCATTTGCTCTCAGTGTCATGGGAGGAATATCTCATGTGTTTTTGCTCTAGCAAATCCCTAGCTAGGGTCATTCGGATTGAGAGAGAAAGAGTTATTTGGGAGAATCCGATTAGAGCGAGACTCGAGGAGAAACCATATGGGCCTGACAGCACTATGCCTAGTATACGATATTTGGGATATTAGATAGATGAGGAAGTATAGGTACATGGTAACTGAGGACAGATAGGTTCAAAGGATTGAATTCCCCTTATATCATCAAGAGGCTGTAGTGTAGTGGCCTAGTACATCTGTAATCAATGAGTCAAGTGAGTTATTATGAAGATAATAATTCATTGAGCCAGAAGGTGTTCTGACAGGTATGACTCACGGCTAGCTTGATATTAGGCCTAGAGGGTCACACATATATGGTAGGTGTTATGACGAGTAGAGGTTCGGATATGAGATATCCGTTGAATCTCAGATTTTGATGATGAAACCAATTGATAAGTGTTTATGATTTGATCTGCATTTTGGGTGACGTAGGAAGCTTCGATCAAGGAGAGACAATTGAAGCAGGAAGAATAATGTTGGGCCGGAGAAAAACATGTTAGAAGATTGGACGTCGAGCCGAAGGATCAATCGACATATCGGCAAAAGGCTTCGGTCTATGGGCTCAAGCATCAGGCCAAGAAGAGCGGAAATTGTGCAAAGTAAATCGGCGTTACGGAGGTCAATTGGCCGATTGGGCAATAGGCCGCAAGAGAGGACGATACGCTGAAGATTCGGACAAAGCGCCGATAAACCAATGACATGCCGGACAACACTTGATTTGCTTTGTAATAATTGTCTAGATCGAAGTAGGTCTTATGTGTGTAGGATTAACTATGATAGCAAGGCATAAATCAAAATGAAGTCCCGGAGTCAAGAACGCGATTTCGTTAGGAGTTCGAGAGCTCGTCGGAAGTCTAGACGTTCGTCGAAAGTCTGGACATTCGTCGGAAGTTCTGTCGGAATTGACTGAGAAGTCTAGGAGCTTGCCAAAGAAGCTCATCGAAACTCGCTAAGAAGATCTTCGTAAAGTCCAGGAGCTTACCGGGAGTCTACTGGAACATTACCGAGAGATCGTCGGAAGTTCACTAGAAGATCGCCGGAAGCTTGCTGGAAGAAACCTAGACTTACAGACTTGTTTAGCTTAGTAAATGTCTTAAATTTCATAGTTAGCACATAAATGGGATTAGAATTGGGCCAACCCAATTAGAGGCCAGTTAGGCCCATGTATGGACTATGTTGGACCAAGTGAAAGGTCCAAACAGTGACCCAATAGGTGGCACCGTCGTGGCACAGTCTCTGAGATTGTGTCAGGCAGTGGTATCGTCAGTCTGGGCGGTGGTACCCCCCAAACACAATCTCCGAGAGACTGTTAGGAGGTGGTACCGCCAGTTTGGGTGGTGGTACCGCCCAGTGTCAATGTCAGTGGTGGTACCCGAGAGACCCAGGATGAGACATTTTTAGGCTTTAAGTTTGAATCAACTTGAGGCCTATAAATACTCCTCTCATCCCTGGTTAACAAACATAAGTATTGAGAGTGAAAAAGAAAGAAAACACTGATGTAATCTTGTGTGAACTCCTCTCAAACTCTAAGTGTTAGTGAATTTTAAGAGAGGAGATTGTGGGAGTGTAAAGGTTCTCTCCTGAGCCTATCAAAAAGAGAATAGAGTTGTAAGAAGGTGGTTGATTTTTGCCTACTGAAGGAAGACCATTAGTGGATGTCGATGGCCTCGACGGAAGAGGAATCGAGAGTCAATGTAGGTCATAACGACTGAACCACTATAAAAATCTGGTTTGCATTTACTTCTTGCTATTTACCTTTATTGTAAACTGAATTCTTATTTGCACTACGCTTCTCTACTCATTCAAGAAAAACGAAATGGTTCATCGGAATCAGATTTTTATCGTACGAAGATTTTCAAACTGATGTAATTTTTTCGCTGCACTAATTTAACACCCACCCCCCTTTCTTAGCGCCAACTCGATCCTAACAGAGAAGGGGAGTAGAATAGGAAAGGCAACCCCAAAAAGGCTCTAGCCTATGAACCATTTGTTCCCTCTTATTTATAGAGATACCATGTCAGCTTAACCCTAATGGATCCTACCCTATTGGGTATTGGATCTCCATCCAACTACCTAAGCCTCTTAAATTAGTGGATCTCTATCCAATAATCTCTCATTGGCTCTTATTGGATCTCATCCATAGGATCCAAAAATTCAGGGGCTTATTGGATATCCAATAAGATTGGGGATCCGACGGATATCTCATATCTGAACCTCTACTCATCGCAATGCCTACCATATGTGTGTGACCTTCTAGGCCCAATATCGTGTTGGCCATGAGTCATACCTATCAAAACTCCTTCTTGCTTAGTGAATTATTATCTCCATAATAATTTATTCGACTCATCAACTATGGACGTACTAGGCCACTGTGCTATAATCCTTAGACGATACAGGAGAATCCAATCCATTGGACCTGTCTGTCCTCAGTTACCATATACTTATAGTCCCTTATCTATCTAATATCATAGAGACCGTATACCGGGCATGAGCTGTCAGATTCATACAGTTTTTGCTCGAGTCGCTATAATCGGATTCTCCTGAAGAACTCTTTCTCTCTTAATCCGAATGACCCTTGCTAGGGATTTGTTTGAGCAAAGAAGGAAGCACTTTGGTACGAATCGAGCTTATCCAAAGACGAGGAGAAAATCAACAAAGACAAGATGGCAAACTATGTCTTAACGACTTTTGACGACGAGGTAATCAAAATCCCTTTAGTCTACTTTAAAATTACTTGATGTTTTTTATGAGTTATTTTCAATTTAGTTTAGAAAAATTATATATAAATTTTTTTTTTAAATTTCATGTTTAACGATGTAATAAAAATGTTAAAAAAAATTGGGATCATGCTAGTAATTTTAAAAATGATAATGGCAATTGGATGTTTTATGAAAATACAACAAAATGTTTATCTAATGCTTGTACATCTAGTAAGATTAATTTTATGTATGTGTTTAAGAAGCAATAATATATATCTTAATGATTTTCATATTGCCTTCCAATTTTAAATGATGATGTATAGTTTTTATATGGAAAACTAAGCATGAAAAGTTAGGTTCACCTAAAAAGCAAAATGCATGACTACAACAAACAAAATGAACTTGATGGAAAATGCTTTATGTTTGATGAAATCAATTTTGATGATGCATAATGATATAATTATGTAATGAAAATATTAAAAGTTTTGGTACCATTCTTGGTGATTTTATACTATGTATGCGATTTAGAAATGATGCATGATGATTTTTGTGATTTATGCCTTATTGATCTTTGACGTAATAAATCTTGTACTTTCGGTTTTAAATGTTAATGCATGTTTTTATTTGGCATAAATGAAATAAATCACATGAATTGAAACAACTAAAAAGAGGAAAGGTTTCTCCTTGAATTTTTTTTTTTTCCTACTTTATCGATTTTTCCAAAAAAGGAGATTAATGAATCTATTTGTATCACTTTTATGAATCTCTTAGACCATGAAAATGATTTTGATGATTTAAATTTGTATGACTTTTTATCCAAATCTTTCACATATTTTTGAGATTTATGAATCAAAATCTTATATCTCCTATGCTTCTTTTTATCATTTACTAAAGAGAAAAATTATCCAAATGAATCATGAATGTTCTTTTAGTATTCTTGAATTGATTATAACTTGAAAGTTCTATGAATCAAGATTTTTTTTGTCCTCCTATGATTTTACTTGGCATTTTATTTAAAAATGAGATTTACTATATGTATCATGTCTTTTGGCATTCACATGATCTTATCTTTTATGACATGATTTCTTTGTATTTATGGCTTATATGCCTTGTGATGACTTGAATATTTACACCATTATGTTCTTCCCTTCTTCTTTCTTGTTTACAATGATAAAAAGGGGGAAAGAAAATAGCTAGGATATCAAGAGAACCAAATTTGCTAGCTTGAATGATAAACTTAGACATGTTAGATCTCTTAAATGCATAAATTCTTCTTATATATTTTTCAGATTATGATATTGATTTCTTGAATTTTAGACTTGATCTTTTATTTTTTATGATTGAAATAATGATTGGAATATTGATGTAATTATGAATGATGATTTGGAATCATACATATAATGATGATTTTATATTTTGAAAATATACATGATGATTTGGTATTATGCATATAATACTTCAACTTATGATAATGATGCATGCAATGATGAAATATTCATGATGAAAAATTGTTTTGACATTCACGACTTGATTTTTCATCTTTGTTATTTACCCTTGTCAAGATTTGAAGATTGTAGTAAAGGGAAATGAATTGCACTATTGTATTGTTATTCCCCTCTTTTTGTCAATGACAAAGGGGGAGAAAGAATTGATAGTGTGCACATTTCAAAGGAGAAACAAAGATTTCTAACTTGCATATTTCAAGAAGCAAAAGTTGCTTCCTTGAACATCTCAAATATTGCTAGCTTACATTTTTTAAAAATGATGTAAAACTTTGCTAGCTTGCATAATGTAGAACTTGCTATCTTGAACATCATCGAGACTTGCTAGCTTGCAATCTCAAGAGAAGCAATAGTGCTATCTTGCCTATCTCAAGAAGCAAAACATGCTAAACTTGCACATCTAACAAAATTTACAAACTTGCAAAACTCAAAATTATTGCTTACTTGCATGATGATAGAACTTGAGATTATACATATAATGCAATGATTTGAAACTTGTTAAATGAACTTCTCCTTTTGTTGATGACAAAGGGGGAGAAGTTATGATAATGATCATCCATAGAATGATGTATTGTAAATTTGATTATATAGGATTTTATGATGACGTGTTGCTTAGACTCAAAAGTAAATTTGCTTTGACTTGAATTCAGCTTAAATTCAAGGTTCCATCAATATGACATATTGATAGGGGGAGTTTGTTTAAACTCCGTTATCAATTGGTTGTCAACATAAAAAAATAGGAGATTGTGGAATCTCATATTTTGATGATGAAACCAATTGATAAGTGTTTATGATTTGATCTACGTTTTGAGTGACACAGGAAGCTTCGATCAAGGAGAGAAAATTGAAGCAGGAAGAATAATGTTGGGCCAGAGAAAAACATGTCAGAAGATTGGACGTCGAGCCGAAGGATCGGTCGATATATTGGCAGAAGGCTTCAGTCCATGGGTACGAGCATCGAGCTAAGAAGAGCGAAAATTATGCTAAGTAAATCAGAGTTGCGGAGGTCAACTGACTTTTTGGGCAATAGGCCGCAAGAGAGAATGATGCGTCGAAGATTCGGACAAAGCGTCGATAAACCAATAACATATCGAACAACACTTGATTTGCTTTGTAGTAATTGTCTAGATTGAAGTAGGTATGATGTGTGCAAGATTAACTATGATAGCAAGGCATAAAGAAAAATGAAGTCCCAGAGTCAAGAACGCGATTTCGTTGGGAGTTCAAGAGTTCGTTGGAAGTCCGGACGTTCGTCGAAAGTTCTATCGGAATTGACCGAGAAGTCCAGGAGCTTGCTAAAGAAGCTCATCAGAACTCACCAAGAAGATCGTCCTGAAGTCCAAGAGCTTGCCAAGAGTCCGTTGGAACATTGTCGAGAGATCATTGAAAGTTTGTAGAAGAGCGCCGGAAGAAACCTAGACTTACGGACTTGTTTAGCTTAGTAAATATCTTAAATTTCGTCGTTAGCACATAATTAGGATTGAAATTAGGCCAACCCAATTAGAGGCCAGTTGTACCTATGTATGGACTGTGTTGGGCCAAGTGAAAGGCCCAAATAGTGACCCAATAGGTGGCACTGTCATGGCATAGTCTCCGAGACTGTGTCATGCAGTGGTACCGTCGGTCTGGGAGGTGGTACCACCCAAACACAATCTCTGAGAGGCTGTTGGAGGTGGTACCGCCAGTTTGGGTGGTGGTATCGCCAAGTGGCAGGGTGTTAGGCAGTGGTATCGCCAGACTAGGCGGTGGTATCGCCAGACTAGGCGGTGGTACCACCTAGACACAATCTCCGAGAGGCTGTCAGGAGGTGGTACCGCCAGTCTGGGCGGTGGTACCGCCAAGTGGCAGGGTGTCAGGTGGTGGTACCGCCAGATTGGGTGGTGGTATCGCCTAGTGTCAGTGTCAGACTAGCATTGGCGGTGGTATTGCCCGTACCCGGGAGACCCGGGATGAGATATTTTTAGGCTCCAAGTTTGAATCAACTTGAGGCCTATAAATACCCCTCTCATCCCTAGTTAACAAACACAAGTATTGAGAGTGAAAAAGAAAGAAAACACTGCTATAATCTTATGTGAACTCCTCTCAAACTCTAAGTGTTAAGAATTCTGTTTAGGGAGGAGTAAGTGGGTGTATAAAGGTTTTCTCCTGAGCCTGCAAAAGGAGAATAGAGTTATAAAGAGGTAGTTGGTCTTCACCCATTGAAGGAAGACTGATAGTGGATGCTAGTGGCCTCAACGGAGAAGGAATCGGGAGTGGATGTAGGTCACAACAACCGAACCACTATAAAATTGGTTTGTTGTCTTTTTACTTTATTGTTTACCTTTACTGCAAATCATTTTACTTGCTCACTACTCTACCTCCTCATTACACACTTACGAAAGTATTTTTAAGTTAACATCTTTGCGATCAGGTTTTATAGTACGAAAGAATTCTCACTAAACTAGTGATTTTACTGTTGCACTAATTCACCCCCCTCTTAGTGTCGACTCATTCCTAACAATATCCGCCAGAGCCCTATTAGAACCCTTGCAGATTCTAAACTTGGGGTTGATCTCTTTAGGGGATCGGCCTCCTTGGAACTCTATAGGGGTTCCTCCCTCCAAGTTGTTGCTCAAAGGCTGCAGAAAAGATTCATCTATT